>JALPCE010000054.1:0-98770 GCA_026538705.1 Aureobasidium sp. GC_Fusr_1 | reverse complement strand
CATAAGTAGTGCCAAGAGTTCTCGATATAACGATAGCCTCGATATAACGATATTGAAACGGCAGATAGGAATAATCGCTATAAAGAGGTGTTACTGTATTAACCAAACGCTAACCGCGTCCCGCGAACCGTATTCGAGCCACGGCCAATCACCGTTGTCGCGTCGTTGCAAAACCACGTTTTGATCTGGCGCGCGATGTGCAAACCATCAGATCAAGTCTAGCTCCACCTCTTCCGCCAACAACAAAGACGGCCTTTTTTCTGTTGCTGCATTTGCTCGCGCCTGCAGCTGCAAAACACACTCGAGTGCATGGCGCGAGACGCCGTTTCTCGAGCCCTGCCGCGCATACGCAGTCCTCCGTCCTCATCAAATCCCAAATTTCCTCGTCGATCATCGACGTAACCGCGCTGTCTGACAGGGAAGCGAAATCAAACAGAAAGCCAAGCCGTCCCTTTTTTTAGCACCACTCTGAAACATCCTCCCGGCCCTCGGCAGCACCGTAGCGGTGGTAGCTTTGGGTTGTGTTGTTTCTTTCCATCATCTCGCTACTCATGTCCTGTTTTTTTTTCTTTCTTTCTTTCTAGAAGGTCCGGCTTGAGACAGCAACTGCCGTCATCTCCAGCAAACAAGCCGTGGGCGAACAAACGCTTCTCCTTCTTGCTGATTTGATGTGTTATGACTGCCTCTTGTCTCTGCCGAGGCCACTACCTGTATAAGCTTCCACTCATGTCGTCTGCTTTGATTGCTCGTCTCAAGGAACACAAAGCCGGACTTGCCATGGTTTTTCGCTTTGTCAACTAGGTCAGGGCCTCATAGCCTATTGCAAGGCCACCAGCAGCCACCAAATGGGACTCATGCCTCGTTATACGTGACTATTCTCATGGACTTACAGTCGGTGAAGAACAGTTTCACGTCGTATAACATGTCGTTAATATCATCTTCTTTGTCGACCTCGGCACCCAAAATCCGGTTCCTCTCGCTACCGGTCTTGTAGCGTGGAAAAATTGTCCACAGCGAAAAAAGGAAGAACGAGATCGATTTTCACAAACTCAACGTGGTCATGAGTAGTGACCATTCAACAAGTTGATGATACTCCGGTATGATTGATTCAATGACCACAGCTATGTACATACGTTGGGTGCATAAGCACATTCGCTTAATCTTGGTTGATATACTCGTCACCAGAAGTTTCAGATCTCTCCCTCAAGCACTTTCGCTCAACTCTAGCGCTCAAGTCATCCTCGGTTATCAATGTCCAGATGCTGCAACTCTCTGATCCAGCCCGAATGGCTTTGCATCAGCCATGACAATTCCTTCTCGCGCATCCTAAGCCTAGCTACGTCGTCTCTGGACCCGAAATGAGGACTTGAACCGTCGCCCTCAAATTTGCAGTCGTCAATGACTTCTCGTAAACCATGCAAGACATTAGCCGCTTTCAGCAGAGCTGGAATCCGAGACACCAGACACACTTCGGCATTCTTGCCATGACGTCTCTTGACAGGCCCTGTTTTACTGCTGCGAGCCAGTTTCTGCACTCTCGTCGATGCCTCGGACACGCCATCAGCATACTCTGATACTTTGTCGGCAATGACTGTCACCGACAATCCCGTGTGATCCAACGCTTCTTGGATTGGTGGATGTGTCTTGTAGAGCGTGGTCAGGTCTTCTGGAAGCTCAAACTGTTTCTTGTGGCCTCTTCGGATAGCCTCCACGGCGTCCAGCATTCTGACAAGCGCTTCCACAAATCCAGTGGCTTCTCTCATGAGTTCGGCCAGGTTTTGGATTTCTCTTGCTTGCTCGACACGCCAGTCTTGCCTTCTCACATTTGACTTGTTTGGGTCAATGTCAGAATCAATCTCCGTCTCTGTTGATGAGGCAAGAGATGTGTTGCGGCGAGGCTGTATGATAGGTCTATGTGCCAGCTTGATCATGTCTTGAGATGTCGATGTCCTGGATGTCCTTCTGTCTTCGCTGAAAGGCCCAAATGCTGGCGGTATCAACTTCCCCTTGCCTTTGCTGGAAGAGGGCACTATAGCACCTGCTAGCTGCTCGCTTCTGCTGGATGGAGCGGCAGGTGTAGAGCTAGATTAGGACTTGCCTTTGCCAGAAGGCGAAGATCTATGTAACATTGTTCTCGACTTCTGTTTGTTGATAGTTATGCAGGCGGGCTAATAAGGGCTGTTATATACACGACATCGTCGAACCGTGCTGAAAGCACATGCAGGCAGACAACGCTCACATCTGCCAACATGTTTTTGGTGTTGTTCCGGCCAACAACCACGGCACGACAAGATTCTTATAAACGTAGATGAGTAACTAACGTGTCACGCAGACAGTGACGTTTGTTTAACAGCAAACAGTTTCTACTCTTGAAAGAGAGTGTGTCGACTCATACAAATTCATTACTACAGGTATATCATGCGCTTTGGCATAGCCATTCAACATCTCGATTGACACAGGTAGGTGATGTGACCAGAGCGTGCGTTCGAGATTCGTTAGCTAGGCAACCCTAGTCCTCACAACAAACACTCTGCTTGGTAAGAACTCACGAATCAAACAGGAAGCTCGTGCGACATCTTCCCACTAGGAGCAAGATATGAGAATCTTGAGAATTATCGAAAATGAGATCTACCTGACTACACAGATCTGGTTCCCGGTTGTCCGAAACAAAGTCAATCTTTGGTGCCCAACCTGTCTCTCATAGTCCGAGACAATTGCATTGTTACAACATAATCGATTCTACCAACTCGACTTGCGTTCAACACGTTGTGTTTTCTTTGAGCATTGTCGGCCTTTCTTTGTGATACATGAATGCTACCTAGGGTACTATTCGTCTTCTTTGTACTTTCCAACATCTTAAACCCATTGTTCTTTGTTCTTCTCTCCGAAGTCTTTGTCCTGGTAAAGCTGATTACGGGCATGAAACCTGTGGGAGTGCGGATCAGAATCATACATAACCACCCTTCAAATCCTAGAACTCATCTATTTTTTTTTATCACTCTCCGCACACAACAGCCGATCACCCATTACAGGTAAGTAATTCCCTTCCCAAAGTTTGCTGACAAGTGCGCAGAACATCATGTCCGACGACTCAGACTTCATCGACGCTTCCAACGCCACCAATGGTTTCTCCATTGATCAGTCCACCGAGGTCGCCTACCTCCTTGAATTCATTGAGCTTCCCGGAAGTACCGACATTGTTAATAGTTTTACAGCCTCCCCCAGACATGACTGGAGCGAGGACTTGACTATGGGAAGTAGAGATGACACAGCTGACGAGCGTAAAATCAATCAACAGGTCACTGAGAGCACTGAACACTCTGAGATTGCTGAGACTTCAAAGTTGACTGCTGTCGACGATGATGAGATGGCACGTCTTCTTGGCGAGTATCTTGCTACTCCGGCCCCTGGTCCAGTCATGGGTACATTCGATGGTCAGCCCATTGAGCTTACTGAAGAGAACAAGGTTTACATGGCTGATGCGGCTGCCCAGGCTGGATTGTGGCTCACCGTCAAAGGCAAGCGTAAGCAGCACTACATGACATTTGCGCCTCCTACTGATGGCATCAACCAGGTGTCCATCGCTAGCACTCCTCCAGAGACTCCTCCTCGCGAGCCCAGTCCTGTACCAACCCCAATTGTTTCATCAACTCGCGATGCTGGCCATACCGGTGCTGGTATCCGCAAACGCCCTTACAAGTGCGCTCACTGCATGTCCACTTTCTCCAGCACTGCCCGACTCACTGCACACATCCAGAAAGTCCACGCTGACAAGTTGGCTAGCTCTGCCGCACTTGTCACTGACCAGACACACCAGAAGTAGAACGGTTTCTCTAGGTAAGTCACTTCCAAACATTTCGGTCCGCTAACTTTCTCTAGGGCATTCACCGAGGCTTTTTCTCCTGCTTCCACACTACCATAAGGGGGGAGGTTTTTTCAGTCTTGGTCATGCTCTCTCTTTTTCTCTATCTCTTCTCACATTTCTTCAAAGCTCAAAAACACTTGAAAAATAAGAAAGCAAAAAAAAAAGATTCTCTATCTTTTGACGGTTTGGGAGCATGCGATATCATTGGGGCGTTTTTGAGTTGATTTTCTTACTAGGATTTCTGACTTATCTTTACGTCTAGCTCTTGCGTACTACCCCTGGACTCGCTTTTTACTGGTCTTCCTCTTTGTAATTGATTGTGAAGAGGGAGACTGGATGTTTTGCTTGACTGGATCGCGATTGAGCACTGATATCCTTTTTACATAGTATTTTTATCGAATACAAATATCTTTTTTCCTTGAACCGTTGTTCGATGATCCCTCTAGTCTCTTAGTAATCTGATGTCGTGCGTCAAATAAATGTCAAGGCTCTGAACAGAGCATGCGTGATGGTGTCGTAGTTCGGATGTCTTCTCACAAGAACACATCACCTTGTTCCCTTCCTCAGTTTGTATTGTCATCTTTGCCATTGATCTTGACTTTGAAGATCCTTGGTACAATGAGGTTTTCCAGCGGCACCAGTGCAGGCATTGGCCTCGCAGTGCTACCGTTGATCACATCAGTCCTCGGTGCCTCAAACTCTACATGTCCGCCTACAATTCACTATACCGCCGACTTTGACTTTGTGAAGTGTCGTCAAGACAGCTACTACGGCCGAATCCTTGGGAGAGAACGCAAAGCAATCTTCCGTGATACCAACACACCTCAGTACTGTGCTGACTACTGTGGCCGATCTGGTTATCCATGGGCAGGAGTTGAATTTGGAAGGTGAGTCTTGATTCCATGCTTTTGAAGCCGACCCTTGACCAAATCTTGACAAAGCCAATGCTTCTGTGGTGGCCAGTCAGATGGCGGAGCAGTGACGGGTAATGCCAATCGTTCGACTTACGCTTGTTCTGGAGACCCGTCTCAGAAGTGCGGTGGTCAATACTTCTTGCAGCTATACAAGGTCAACAATCCGCTTCCAGGCGAGAAGGTTGATGGAGATGTCAAGCGTCAACCTCTCTGCCATACAAGCCCTTTGTGTGAATACACAGTCTGTGATACATCGCTACCCATCGCAGACAGGATTGCATCGCTTTTGGCAGATATGACTCTGGAAGAAAAGACTGCCAATGTCGTCAATGCTGCAGATGGCGTGGGCCGTCTCGATCTGCCAGGCTACGACTGGTGGAATGAGGCTTTGCATGGTCTTGCTCAGGCTCCTGGTGTCAAGTTCAACAGCCCCAATGGCTCGGCTTTTAGCTATGCTACTTCCTTCCCCATGGCCATTACAACCGGCTCTGCCTTTGATGATCCTCTTATTGGACAGATCGCCGATGTTATTGGAAGAGAAACTCGAGCTTTTGCGAACTTCGAGCAGTGTGGCTTTGACTTTTGGACACGTGAGTCGCTGCATCAAGAATGAGAGCAACCTGCTAACCGACCATGCATAGCCAACATTAACGCCTTCCTCGATCCTCGCTGGGGTCGTGGACAAGAGACGCCTAGTGAAGATGCGTTCCATACCCAGAAGTACACAAAGCAGTTAATACCAGGTCTCCAAGGTGGTTTGGATCACCCTGAAGAGAAACAGATCATTGCTACATGCAAACATTTCAACCTTTACTACGCTGAGACTAACAGGTAAGTTTGTCGACGAGGTGATAGCGAAGGGAACCTAACTCGTGCTACAGGTACGGCGAGAATTACAATGCCACCGTTCAGGACTTGGCCGAGCACTTCAACCCGCCATTCAAATCTTGCGTTCGAGACGTCGCTGTTGGATCTGTCATGTGTGCATACGTAAGTCATCAAAAGAACCTAGTCTGAACCCTGGGACTAATCATATTCGTAGACTGCCACCTATGGTGTCCCTAGTTGTGCGAGTGAATACTTCTTGCAAGACACTTTGTGTGAAGACTGGAGCTTCGACGAACCCTACAAGTATGTAGTCGCCGATTGCGGTGCTGTGGAATACATCCAAACCGTCCACAACTTCACCGGCACGCCTGCTGAAGGTGCAGCTGTTGCTCTGAACGCTGGCACTGACCTGGACTGTGGTCTCACTTCTGAGACGTACTTGAACATATCGGTGATCAACAACTACACTACAGAAGCACGTTTGAACCAGGCCTTGACTCGTCTCTATACTGGAATTCACGCTGTTGGGTACTTCGATGGCCAGAATCGTTATGCATCATTGTCTTGGGGCGATGTTGACACCGAAGATGCTCGAGCTCTTGCTTACAAATCGGCTTGGGAGGGCATGGTTCTGCTCAAGAACGATGCCTCTTTCAGCAAGCTACCAGAAGGTGGCACTTGTCGGACCATATGCAAATACCTCCAGTCAGATGCAAGGTATCTATGCAGGCCAAGCACCATACATCATCACACCTCTGCAAGCGGCCGAAGCCAAATGGGATAACGTCCAGTATGCGTTCGGAACAGGTGTCAACGGGAGTAACACAACTTTCTTTCCAGCAGCACTAGACGCTGCGAGATCAGCCGACCTCATCATCTACATGGGTGGTATTGACAGTACCATTGAGCAAGAGACCCAGGATCGCAAGTCCATCACATGGCCTGGCAACCAACTTGATCTCGTACAACAATTGAGCGATCTTGGCAAGCCTCTAGCTATCGTTCAATTTGGTGGCGGTCAAGTTGATGACAGTGCTCTACTTGCCAACAACAAGGTCAACGCTCTCCTCTGGGCAGGTTACCCGAGTCAGGAAGGTGATAACGCCGTTGTCGATATTTTGCTCGGTAGACAAGCACCTGCTGGACGCTTGACCACGACTTAATATGCCGCCGACTACATCAACGAGGTCAGCATCTTCAATCCAGACCTACGTCCTAACGGAATCTACCCCGGTCGCACCTACAGATGGTTCACAGGCAAGCCAGTCTTACCTTTCGGATTCGGACTCTCATACACGAAATTCGATCTGTCGTGGTGTGCTAAACCTCTCAAGCGGTCTTAAAACATCAAGAGTCTGTTCAGCAAGCGTCAGCACCACGGTTCCAAACCCACTCCTCTTGACACCATGCCATTTTCCACTCTATCCACAACCGTCTCGAACAAAGGCAACCATACTTCAGACTTCTCTTCCCTCCTCTTCCTCTCAACTTCCAATGCGGGACCTGCTCCCTACCCCAACAAATGGCTCGTCTCCTACGCTCGCGTGCATGACGTTGCCCCTGGCAAATCTCAGACAGTCAATTTGGACATCTCTATCGGTTCACTGGCCCGAGCTGATGAAAATGGAGACTTGACTGTCTACCCCGGCAACTACAAGTTGGCGATTGACAATGATGAACTTCTGACAGCAGAGTTTGAGCTTGTTGGTGAGCCGGTGATTGTTGATCGGTTGACTAGGCAGGGAGTTTACGAGTATACTGTTCCAGTGCACTACAATGCTAGTGCGAATCTGGTGTAAGAGACTGATCTTTGCGAGTCTTTGAAATTGTTCATAGTCAGGCAGGAACGACCAAAGTTTATCATCCATCACCACTTCCAAACATAAAGCTTTCCAACGCTAGGATGCAAACAGTATGTTAGAATTGTAATGTGTCTTCGTCCGCAAGTATCACATTTAGCATCTAATTGACCGATAGTGATGGATGAATGTATCAGATTTTGATCAAGTCGTGGTTATCATTGTTGATAAACTTGTTCTGCTAATTTTATCACTACGATTCAACAACCTTGTACTTTGCAAGGATGGCATCATATTGTTGCTGATTCACAGCCAAAACTTTTCCGTGCTTAATATCCTTGGGGAAACCACTCATATCATCAGGCACCCAAGCACTCATATCATCCAAGGTATCCGCGGTAGCCGGAATATAAGTCTGCAAATCATTCTCATCGATCCAAAGATGGAATTTGCCAGCATCCAAGTTGTCTCTGAAGATCAAGGGGCCCTGGTTGTTCGAGTATTGAGAAGCGAAAGTTACGCGGACATCGTCAGAAGCACCGCCCACGTTGACCCAGTCGCCGAGAATACCGTTCTCAGAGCGCTGTTGGTAGATTGTATAGTCGACTTCTGACTTGATCCAGCGGTACCAGACATTTGGTCCTTGATCGGGGGTCGCGATGAATGTAGCATCGATGACGGGATAGCCAGGGTAGAAGTATAGCTGAGCTTCCGAGAATGTCACGAAGTCGGTGGTGGTGACATACATGAGTTTGTTGGGAGGTTGGGGGCCAGTACGATCGGGATCGGCATCAGACCAGAAGCGAGACGCGAAGACGACGATGTATGCGTCGATTAGAGGTTCCCAGTATGCTTCAGGTGCCCAGGCATTTCCAGCAGTTGAGTTAACAAGGTCAGGAGTAAGACGAGCCTCGCCCCAAGTGGCCAGGTCCTCGGACTCCCAGATCACTAGTTGCCTTGATCCGAATCTTGTGGCTGCGTTAAAGTCGTTGGTGAAGTTGTTGGCGAGCAGGTCGGTTGCGATAAGTCAGAATTTGCTTCCATCTTGGGAAGGCACGATGAAGGAGTCTCTAACGCCTTTGGTGCCGACATCACTGCGGAGAATAGCTTGCGTTTCCGGAGTGCCATCTAGAGAAAGAGCTTGATAAGACAGAGGGTCGTTGCCATTGGAAAGGTGCATGTATATCGCTTCGTCGTCGACGGGGAAGGAAGTAAAGAAGTATCCAACTTTGGTGTCGCGCTTCGTCGGCATGGCTGCAGTTGAACTGATGGCAGTCAAAGCCAGCAGAGATTGGAAAACTTTTGAGAGAATCATATTATCGAGTCCGCTCAGGGTTATATCTGGAGACTGGAGGATTAGATAGGGGAACAGGCTGATGGTATTTATATCAACCGATCGTCGCGATGATTTCTCCATCAACCTCTGTCAGTGTTTTTCATGACGGTATGGAAAGCATATTCGCTTCTTCCCGCATTTCGACAAGCCCGAACCAAGAGGATATGCCTTGGTGTTCGGTGCAACAACCGCGACGATGTCATGTTTCTTCAGCGATGGAGTCGCATTTGAAGTGGCTAGTATGCACGACATACGAGGTGATCGGCTTTCAGCCTGAACTCCTCCACCTTGCGAATTGCCGTGTAGCAGATCCTTCTGCTTCAGGAAGCTCCCACATGGCCCCACGGGGCAGTTGTGACTTGTGGGGTTCATACAGGCGCAGCACGAAGAAGGCCGACTTGTAAACGACTTGGCAAAAGAATACTGACGCGATGATGGGCAAGACGTTGTCGACGGACTGGAATACAGTATTTCAAAATTGCCAAAGGAACTGATGAGGTTGGAAAGACCGGAGCGCAGACTGAACGAAAGTGGACCCTCTCCAAGTTCAGTTCGAGTCTCGAGGGCAAACGACTGAACACATACCCTTACCACAGGAGATGGAAATATGGATGGAAGTACAAGATTCGTTCTAGTCACCTGGAACAGACACAAGTGAGTCGACTCGATTGACATCTTTTGAGCAAGGCAGTATCAGTGCACGATTTTGGACTTGGAAGCAAGAGCAGCATATTGTTTTGATTATCATATTGCAAAAGTTTCCAACATCAAGTACATACGGCCACAGTCAGCTGAAAACTGGGCATCCCGTCCGCTCTGCCATACATAAGCAGTTGAACGGCAGATTAGTACTACGGTGGGTGACCACGTGGGAATCCCTGCTGCTGTATGTTTTATCATTTTGTTTCGAACACAGTGTTCTATTTCCTGGACCAATGTTGGACAGGCTTCACTGCTACATCTTGAGTGACCCAGGAAGAGAAAGGCAGTCCGAAATCTTTGGAAAGCCATTGAAGGTCGAGCATTACCAGATACTATACTCTGATCCTCCTTATATGCCCCTCTTGCCACACTCTTCGTCATATGCTTTCACGTCTCGCATTTTCTTTTCTACACTCTCGACCATCCTCTTTTGCTCCTCCTCATCAAGGAGATCATCTCCCTCTTGGAAAAGTGCGCCCCAGTAGACATCGTCTACATCCATGCTCTTCCTAATCCCATAATCAAACCAAAAGCGACCGTTTCCCCAAGACTCCCGCATACGACTCGACATTTCGAGTCCTTCTAGTCGCAACCTTTGCTCCACCCTCTCCAAAGCGCAAAGGAATTGTTGCAATCGGGGTTCATATCTTACAAGAAACTCCTCCATGCTAAAGTGTTCCAACCACATGTCAGGTCCTTTTAGGATAAGCCACCATGGTGGATCGTAAGAAAACTGTGCCGGCATCGCATGCGTGAATTCCCAATCCAGTATCACTTTGATCTCAAAGGTTTCCGGGTCGGCGAGTATGTTAGATGGCTGCAAGTCATCGCAAAAGAGCTTGAAAGGACCATTGTCATCAGAGCAGTATTTCGGGATGAGTTGGCGGAATCGGTGGCGTGCGATGAATCTTCTTTTGGCATCTTCTGCGTCCTTTGCCAAGTTGCGTTGTGTGCTATAGTGGATGAGGTTCTCATCAGATTGGTATTCGAGAAAGTCTTGGACGGTTTTGAATACTGTGTTGGGGGAAGCGTCAGTGGGAAAATCGGAGACCGTGACGGCCATTTCGTTCATGTTGTATGTAAACAGTCGCTCTGATGCAACCCATTCTTTCGTGTTTGGGTCCTTTGTTATAGACCCAATGGAGTCAAAGTCCAGCCGGGAAAGTTCGAGCAGGATTTCCGCCAGTTGTTCGTAAACGTAGTCCAACTTGGCTTCGTCTAGATCGTCGCTTAGAATGACATGATCATCTTCAGACTGTACCGGTTGTTTCAAGAGCGTAGAAAGTGAAGTGCCATCAACACGATCCATAATCATGAAAGGGCCAAGACCACTAGGACCCTCGTCCGTCAAGCCCCAGCTAGTTACGTGAGGTACAGGGATGCTTGTCTTTTCGCTCAAATATTGCAAGACTCGGACTTCATTCTTGACCTTTTCCTCCCTTCGACCGGTACATGTATGACCTGGTTTTGGGAAACGAATGATGGCATCAGGAGCTCCGTCGTCGAAGTGAACGCAAATGCAAAGATTGAAGGATCCCGCCAGGTACCCAACAAACTCTCCTTTCGAATATCCTGGCCGGCGATTCGATACAAAAGCCACGATATCCTCTTTCGCGTGAATAACTCGATACAA
Source organism: Aureobasidium sp. GC_Fusr_1 (assembly GCA_026538705.1). Taxonomy (NCBI): domain Eukaryota; kingdom Fungi; phylum Ascomycota; class Dothideomycetes; order Dothideales; family Saccotheciaceae; genus Aureobasidium; species Aureobasidium sp. GC_Fusr_1. The sequence continues at coordinate 87,693 of JALPCE010000054.1, read as the reverse complement.
CCAATCTCTACATGTATCGTCGGCCTGGATCTGCGCTATTTCATCGAACGCGGTCATTGGTATGTATTCCGGCGGTCCCAGTGTATTGGAAAAGAAACTTAGGAAGTGAGAGCGATGTTAGTGAAGAGGGCGGGTTTTGTGGTTGTATTTACCCGAACAGAACTGCATTAAATTAGTGCAGATCAGGGGTTTATTGACAAGGCGGACGTCATTCCAGAGAAAGTTGTGGCGCGCAAATCAAGGTAACTAAATCACGTGGTTTTGAATGCGTCCCCGTGTCGCACTCGATGCCCAGTGATCCGTCAGTCGACATCACCCAAATGCTTGCAGAGGGTACTGAGCCATACAATGTAACACTTTACATCCGATGAATGGCGCGCGTATTCATGCGTCTGCAGATGTCAGGATCATAGCGACTCATCAGTGTTCCCAAGTATAAAAGCAGTCTGCAAGCCACGCACCATCCAGCAGATGTAGACATCTCTTGGAAATTGCCGCTGAGGCACAGCACAACATGAACCACCAAGCGACCACAGCGGCACGACATAAGACAGGCCTCCGATTGGCGACTGGAGCACAGCACAAATCAATTGGCACGGAAAGCTATGGACAATGCGCGCAGGGTGTGGTTGAGCTAACGGGGGAGTTGAGCCAAACATATGACAGGACGTGATTGGCGCATGTGTTTGAACCGTCCGCTTAGAGGGTGGCTTTGCATCCAACGGTTAGTGCGCGGCTTGCAGACTGCTTGTTTCGAGTCCGATCAGACTGGCGACTCGCTGCGATCGTTGCATATGCAGGCGCGTAGGTGCCGCGCTGTCCAATAGTTGTGAAAGCACCTTGATCCTGCTCTGTGCCTTGTGATCAGTCGGTGCTGTGCCTTAATGGTGAGTTGATGAATAATTCCGTGCTGTGCCTCACGATACATGAAGTTGGTCTATATAAGTTCAGGTGCGGGTCACAGTATTTACAATGATCACTGAGCCCGATCAACATACTTACTCGTCTACTGTTCACCTGATTTCTAAGTTTCTCAACATGACCGACAGCGGTGGTTTCATCAAAGTGCCGAATGATCAGGAGCTGGAGTCCTTGAACAAAGCCGGGAAGAATTCACAAACGAAACGTGATGAAGCCAAGAAGGAACGAGAGGCACGAGAGATACAGGATATGGTCGTGGCAGCTGGCGAAAACTCCAAGACCAAGCGCAAGAAGCAATAATCTTCTGGTTTGGACACTGGCACTCAGACAAGTAGGACATCAATCGCTCTTGCGAGAGGATTGAACTGACAATAGAGTAGGTTCATTGGTGCGATATCGCCCTACCCACATCCTGTTCGCCGAATCAACAATATCATCCATCCTCTATGCCAGCCAGCAGCCAACCTTGGGCGACTACAGATTCTCGCCGGAAACAAAACGTATGATGTAGCTATTGCACTGACCGGTATCTACATTTAATTGGAGGATAATCTTTGAACCATACTTGTTCTGGTGCTGGGTCAACATGACTTCTCCTGCTATGTGCAACATTGATATTGGACCTCTCAAACGAACCTGAAGGGCTCTACGCCCACAGACCACCAAAATACCATGACAAACCTTCCTCGTTGACTTTTTCCTTGTTGACTTCAAGCTAATCCAACACGTCTCGTCACTTCCTTGCCTCATTGATGGAGAGGTTATGTTTTCAGCAAATAGCAAGATTACCATTCCACTCCGACCGATAGTAAAGCAATGTGTGTAAAGGTTTCCGTTAGATTTCCGTCTTGCGGGTATCGATGTCAAAGCTTTTCCGACAATCATCGGATACCACAAGCCAGACAGGGCCTCGGGCCCCTTCACACCGAGAGCTAAGATACTTGGCGAAAGGTCTCCAACTCAAATACTTAGCGATGTCTTTGGTTTTCACGTGGGTATGAGCCGTTGATGCGGAACAAGCACCTCCGGTCCACTCCTGGAATATACGCAAGAAAAAGGGAATGATGTGATCGGGGCGATTTTCGTTGGCTGATGTATCGCGGCCAATGGATGCATGCTGGCACGCGAGATTCTTGTATACGAGTATGTGGTCCCCATTGCTGGATCTTGGGATGCTAGCCTTTATTCTGCGCAAGACCGAGTACTCCTTCGAAGGATCGGGAACCGAATTGCATGTTCTTCCATTCGAGATGGATTCGAAGCACAAGTACCAGTGCAGGGACTCGGAGTGACGAGGTGTTTGTCACACGAGCTCTCTGTGGTATTGTGGCCTTTTTTTTGAAAATCAGCACCGAATGTAATGGATAGTGAGTATCTCATTCGCAGAAGCTTCAACTGGTTCAAGCCAGAAGAGCGCTCGTAGGCTTCAGTCCGGCAGGCCTATCTCTCTTGGGCGTGTTGAGGATGTCGACTTCTTCGGATCGTTTTTATCGTCAATCTGCGCATGTTTTGTTCATCCGTGATGTCCCACTTCCAGGCTGAATTATAGGGCACTCGTAAGAGGGATGAAGACCCTTTGCAGTGCTGTTGGCGAAGTCCGTTCTGATTCTGGTGTCGAGTCGGCGATGCCACTCGAACATGGAGTCGATGATTGAGACAGCTCAATCGAGTGCCCATAGAGTGGTCGAGCATGCCTTCAACATGCATTGTGATCCTCCTCATACGAATCCAGTGTAGAAACTGGCGTTCAGGCTTTTAAGCTCTGGAATCTGAAAACCAAGGGGATTGTCATCCGGCTGTTCTGCGTCTTGCACTGCAAGAAATTGTTGGCCGAACACAAGGGCAACGTCGCTGTTGGGATATTCGGTGTCAAGGGCACTTCTGGCAGACTCTGGCGTGAAGTCTCCTGCGACAAGGACGGGCGAAATCTGGGCCCAGAGTGCCAGAAAAGGCTTGATGCCTTCGTGTTTGTCGCATTCGAGGTTGGTGATTGCATAGGACTTGATGATGTGGACGTAGGCTAACTGTAGCTCCTTGAGCTTTCGAGTGAGGGATGCGAACTCAGGCGCGAGGCTGGACATGCGGAAAGCGCTAGAGGGGTTCATGCGAAACCCGACACGGTCAGCACCTATGGCGTCTGCGATGGCGATTGTGACTTCGAGGGAAAATCTAACGCGGCTCTCGACATGGCCGCCATATCTGTCTAGGTGTTTGTGCAATGATTGGTAGATGAAGTATCCGTTGGCGCCTACCTCAACACCATCAAAGCCTGCTGCCACTGCGTTCCTTGCCGCTTTGACGAATGCTCTGGTTGTTGATTTGATCTCTTCTTCGTTCAAAGCGTGAGCGTGAGACTCGGAAGGTGAATCAGATCTCTCGATGGATGTTGCGTCGCTTGGTCCGCTGGCCTGACGGCCTCTTGTATACGTCGATAAAGCTGCGTCCGCCAGTGGCTCGAGAGAGTCTATCGAAAGAAAGATGTGCGCTCCCTTGGCGTGCACAGCGTTGGTAACCTCTTTCCACCGGGAGATCTGGGCACACGTCCAAATACCAGGGGTATGCTTGCCGCCACCAAGTTCCAGGGACACAACAGTAGCTTCGGCGATGACGAGACCACCTTCAGAGGCGCGTTGGGCATAATGTTCTACCGCTAGCGGCGGTCGGACGTGATCTTCGTCTGTGAAGAGTCTTGTAACAGGGGCCATAACAACTCGATGCTTGAGCTCGATTCTGCCGAGCTTGAGAGGCCGGAAGAGATTTGGGGACGACATGTTTGCGTGTATCAGGTCGGCAGGGTCATGTATGCTGGTGTTTGTTGCGTGCGCGAGCTGAGCCGATCTCCAACGATTCCTGCCTGCGACTCAAACTTGGATAACCGGAGCGAAGAAACATAAGGTGATACAAAGATTGTGTATCGAGGAAGCTTAGTTAGCAGTCGACAGATGGTTATACTACGTTGGCAAGAAAGACCCTCGAGCGACGGCTTCGCACGCATTGGATTCATGTCAGGCATATCGTGATGCCATAAGCAATGCGCGCGCGGAATTTCCCAACTCAGAAATAGACAGGGCTGAGACCCATCGGATTGTCGATTCACGCTAGACTCTGGAGATTCGGGGTCTCATTCAACCTTCGGAAGATGAATTTCTCCAAACGGTCAAGTTCCCGTCAGAACTTCCACCAACCAGACGTGTTAGATGCAACTACAATCCAATGCGTAGTTCTGCTGCATGGTATAGGCAAGTCAACAATACATCGAGACTCAATTAGCAGTGAGAAATTCTTGACTTGGACGAGCATGAGATGGCCCTGAACCCTTGAATCGAACCAAGATGCTATGGTTCACACATATCTTCAGCCATATGTGACCATGACGAACCTTAATTGTGGTGTGCTTCCGTACTAGATGATATTTTGGCGTATCATACCTCGCTACCTGTGCCCTTGGAGGTGGGTATTGCTCGGGCGTTGCTTGCAGTAAAGAACCGTCCGTGATCGGTAAAATGTCTGTCGACGAGTCACTTACCGCCTGTGTACCTATGCTTTTTGCCAGCCCAGGCCGATCAAGGAGAAGAACGCTCAACGGAGTCTGAAAGTCTGCCCCGAAAGGGCGACTTTGGTCCGAATGGCTCGTGCTTGGAGGAGAGGCACGTTCAACATGAACTTCCTTGCAATCGCACGACGGTTCCAAGGCGGGTCCTTCCTCCTTAGGTCTCGGGAGTTGCGGTTATTCGAACCCCGAAGCCCTAATCCCGTAAACCTAACGTCGACACAAACGTCTCGCCACGAGGCCGAGCCCGGAGCCGCGTGCGAAATTCAATTTCAAGTTGCACTATAACATTACCTCGATGTTGTCTGGAGTTAGGGGGCTCAGGCGGTCAAACCGAGCTTCATCGAAGCGTTTAGATGAAGGATGTTGAGTCATCAACATGATCACAGCGACGATGATGGCGGTTCATCTCGAACCATGCTTAGAGCACGTGTGTCGAATTGAATATAAGCAGCGATAGCATGAAGTTCGACAACTTTGCCGACATCAGAAAGCAATTGCAGTGCTTGTAGTCACTGCCGACCAGTCAAAGTGTGCTGAGGAAGAATTGTGTTATACGGAATGGTCCAGAGTCCGAAACCGAGCGGGAAGATCCGGCGGAGGTCGATGCAGATGATTCCAAGCCGGAGCGAGATAACAGCATTCGCTACACGAATCGGTATCGGACAAGGCGTGTAATCTCGGGTCCAACGGTTGATGAGATCAGTTTGTTCGAGTCGTGTTCAGTCTGAAACGTAACTGCGCGAGTGCGGCTTCTGACGGATGGCGCAAGAAACATGCTGCGCCAGCATGAGTTGAAGACAAGTGCGCTTCCGAATTTTCGTAGGGCGGATTTTTCTCCGAGGCCTGTAACGGCAGTCACGTCGCAAGATGCAGCTGTCCTTCAGGTTGGCAAGAGCTGCTTGGAATCTCGACCGAGGAGTTGTTGCCTGTTGAAGAACAGAATCCAAAGCTCGATGAGAAATTCGAGGGACGGTCGGTCATATATGGACGCGCTCGCTCATTTAGCCGGACACGGTCGTCCTCGGTCGTGTTCATTCGGACAATCCCCGTGGAAGTCACGTCCCATGGAATATCTGGGCGACCAAAAGTCTGTCTCAAGCTGACCTTCATGTTCACAACCTCAGACGAGTGGTACAGTGGACCAACAAGGGAGTTGCAAAGTCCGAATACTTTTATCGCATTTTGAACGGTTGCGAAGTCCTGCAAAGGCATACACATAGTTGAGAACAGATCGGACTTGGCAACAGTTACTTCTGTTGACTTCGTGCCAACTGTTGATAACACAGGCACATTATATATATATACCTAGCATATGTGGTTCCAATATATCATACCCAAACCCAGTCCGACGAACTACAGCCAAGAAAACGTTAATGCTTGCCCTATAACGCGAGTCGCACGGTCAGTCACCCAGCTAATGCAGCTGACGCCTCTAAAGAAGAGGCGATGCAGGCTGTGTCTGGTTCGGATCCAACAGATTCTGATACAAGTTAGAGGATTGGACCTGATGACTCCACCGACCCCAAGGTCGGTCTGAAGTGCCAGCCATCGTTTTCCAAGACTGCACAGTTTGTTGAGTTGTCAGGAAGGCCAGTCCCTGTTGATTGTCGTTTGGGTATGCGTTCTGAATAGTCATGGCTGTCGTCTGGATACCTGCATTGGTCTGCGTGTATACAGCTTGCATGACAGCGAGTTCGATGCTAGACGCTACAGTGGTAAAGCCGTGGTTTTGCATCAACACTACTGCATAATCGGCTTCAGTCTGTGTTGCATTCGGCAAGGTGTGGTTCGAAGAGAATTCGGCTGCAAGTGCTGCTCCGAGACGTTGTGAGCGGACAAGGAGATCCTGGTTGTCACCTGGCTCGTAGTACTGCGTGATGTTGAAATTCGGAACAACCTCGCCTAGTCACAAAGAATGAGTGGAGCATGGCTAAGGATGATTTTGTGCATACCTAAGAACCCAGCCATATGGATGGATGGGCGTAAGGGGACACCGCTGAAGGTGAATGGGACAACCTGCGGTGAGTGGCTATGAACGACACTATTGATGCTGGGAAAGCGCTTGTACAGTTCGCTGTGAATATATCGCTCAATAAATCCGTTAGGAGCATTCGGGTCGACTGGAGCAGCATCGTCGACGTAGTACTCGACCAGGTCGCTGGCATTAGCAACCAGAGCAGGAGCAAGGTTACGAGACATGAAGAAGTTCGAGCCATTGTTTGGATTGCGGACAGACATATGACCATATGCATCTAGGACGCCATTGTAGTCGAGGATATGGAGTCCGGTGATCAAAGTGTTGAAGAGAGTGGTGAGATTAGCTGCGACCATTTCTGCGGCATACGAAGACAGCGGGGGTTGTGGTTTGTGAGGAGATGAAGTAGCCATGGTACGAGGCTGCGAGTTTTCTTCCTATCCAAAGTTACAAGGATTGTATACATGCAGGAAATCGCAGGAGGTATGTCAGTGATCGCTTTGTCGTTATGCGATGACGAGGTTGATCGACTGGATGATGACCTCGGATGCTTTGTGGGGAAGCGGCTCGAAGGAGAACTACGCGCTGCCACCCTGACCCTCGCAGCATGGATCTGTGGAAACGCATCTTGGTACCATCCGCATAATCATCATCTTGGGAAAATCGGGATCGTGGTAGATAATGAGAACTATTGGAGTCGGAAGAGATAAAGGAAGGACTTCCTTAATCGAGGCAGAAAACAAGCCCAGACATCACCAATGTCCTGGGAGAATATCGTCCTTTACAATGAGAATGGCTTTACTTGTCGAAGACTCCTTTAGGTCGACTACATAGCCTTTTTCTTGGGGTCTCCTGCAGTGTTGCAGTACAGAACAGAATGCAAACCTACTCAAGATAGGGCTTACTGTCGTGCAAGGCAAAGGCTCGTCGAGGCGTTCACCTCACAGAAAGACGCGGACTGGCTGAGCTGGGAGCGCCAAAGTGTAGACTTGCACCTTCGACAAGACTCAATCACGTTCAACAGAGACGGGAGAATGACTGCGATGCCGAGGCATGGCCTGTGTTGAAACGAGGCTTCTCTGAAAGCTTCGCGAAAACTTCCCCTCATTCTGCTCCATTCATCCCGCATCATTCGGCAGCTCAAATTCTTGCCGAACCTTGGCTCGTTCACGCCCAACTCAAGCCCACATGAAACCCAATCTTTCGCCGTCATTCAGCCTCTGTTCGCGACCAGTATGACAGCGAGCATCACTCTTCTTTTCAAATACCGACACCATCGATCCTGAATGTGAACGTGAACATGAACGACGGCGGAGACGCCCCGCAACGATCTACAGCCATCATGCAGAGCTCGGCCTCCTATCTTCAAACCTTCGCGGGATCTCTACTGTACGCCATAAAGATCAACAAGCGAGTTCAATTCATTCATCCGTATGAATACTCCGAGCACAGAGACATTTTGCAAGGCGACGGATAATTAATGTGAGCTAAATGAGTGTCATGTTGTTAGTGATATGCACTCTAATATATGTTTATGGTCAGCGAGCGGGGACGATCTCTAGCGAAACCCTCGTAATCTGTTCCCGTGACGAGCAACGATGGAACTGAGATGCTCCGAAAGCGCTGCCGCTACGTAAGCAACTCGTACAACGCCGTAAAACTGCTCTCTGGTTTATGCCGGCGATGGACTGGGCACTTTTCTTACCAACTAAGGCTACGTATATGCTGTTGAATCCATGATGGATGCTCAGTGAGTGGCGTCTAATATAACCCCAGAAGGATCACAAGGCTTGACTGCGGCCCGAGGGACATGGAAAAACGTGTGGTCGTGTGGGGAAGACGATTGCCTGTTCCTGAGTCCTGAAACTCTTCGACAATCACCCGCCTGCATGGAAACAAGACGCTGCACATCGCCTAAGCAGATGGTCTCGATTGTCGCAGGCTAGCCCTGACCCCCACCGGCAGAATTGTATGGGGGACAGCGGAGGGCTTGCAACTGTTCGCGGTGAGTACGGCTAGCGATACTTCGACATCTGGCTTGATGTGATCATGGGATCAGCAAAAGCTTGCACTGCGATGGACAACGGCAGGCACAATCATCCTGTTGATCCGTCGGAGCACGGTAGATATCAGAGTGAGCCCGTATGCATTGATATCTGTATGCATACTTCTATAACCACAGCCTGGACATAAATAGAAAGAACGAGGCCGCCTTTCTGTCAATCATCAACTCCTCTCATACTCCAAGTTACCAACACATCCTCCCAGACAACTCGTCTATCACTCAAACATGCGTTCAAAGACAAACATCGCCCTCGGCCTGGCTGCCACTGGATCGTTGGTCGCCGCTGCTCCCTGCGATATCTACAAGAATGGAGGTACTCCTTGCGTAGCTGCTCACGGCACTACTCGCGCATTGTATGATGCCTACACAGGCCCTCTTTACCAGCTCAAGAGAGGTTCTGACGGTTCTACCACCGACATTACACCATTGTCTGCTGGTGGAGTGGCCAATGCTGCTGCTCAAGATTCTTTCTGCAAAGGCACTACCTGCCTTATTAGCATCATCTATGATCAATCTGGCCGTGCAAACCATCTTTACCAGGCTCCCAAGGGCGCCTTCAGCGGACCGGATGTCAATGGAAACGACAACCTGGCAGGTGCTATTGGAGCCCCGGTAACGCTGGGTGGCAAGAAGGCATACGGTGTGTTCGTCTCGCCCGGCACTGGTTACAGAAACGACGAAGTTAGCGGCACAGCCACTGGCAACCAACCCGAGGGCATGTACGCCGTCCTCGATGGAACTCATTACAACGACGCTTGCTGCTTCGACTACGGAAATGCCGAGACGAGCAATACTGACACTGGCAACGGACACATGGAAGCCGTCTACTATGGCAACAACACAGTTTGGGGCAGTGGCTCTGGCAGCGGCCCTTGGCTCATGGCCGACCTTGAGAACGGCCTCTTCTCTGGCCAGGGTACCAAGCAAAACCCTGCCGACCCTTCGATCTCCAGCAGGTTCTTCACTGGAATGGTCAAGGGAGAGCCTAACCAGTGGGCGCTTCGTGGTGGCAATGCCGCATCTGGTTCTTTGTCGACTTACTACAGTGGCGCCCGCCCCACGGTTGGTGGCTACAACCCCATGAGCCTCGAGGGCGCCATCATTCTTGGTATTGGTGGTGACAACAGTAATGGTGCTCAAGGCACTTTCTACGAGGGAGTCATGACCTCGGGCTACCCATCTGACGCCACTGAAGCCTCGGTACAGGCTAACATTGTGGCTGCTGGCTATGCCACCACATCCTTGAACACAAAGCCTCTGACGGTAGGAAACAAGATTTCCATCAAGGTGACGACGCCTGGCTATGACACACGCTATCTCGCGCACAGCGGAGCTACTGTTAACACACAAGTCGTCTCATCATCCAGTGCCACTTCTCTCAAGCAGCAAGCCAGCTGGACTGTCCGCACCGGCCTTGGTAACAGCGGCTGCTACTCGTTCGAGTCTGTCGACACACCCGGAAGCTTCATCAGACACTACAACTTTGCACTCCAGCTCAACGCCAACGACAACACCAAGGCCTTCAAGGAGGATGCGACTTTCTGCTCGCAGACCGGACTCGTCACGGGCAACACGTTCAACTCATGGAGCTACCCTGCCAAGTTCATCCGCCACTACAACAATGTTGGATACATTGCCAACAACGGAGGCGTTCACGATTTCGACTCTGCTACTGGCTTCAACAACGACGTCAGCTTTGTCGTTGGCACCAGCTTTGCGTAGATAACAAAAGTTGAAATGAGTATGATGGATTTTTATGATGAATGTGGAGTTTGTAGTTTTGTGATCTACCCATAGCATTTGGAATCTGAAATATTTGTCTCATTCGTGCGCTGTTCTTTTCTAAGATGAGGCTCTTATCGGACGATAGGGCTGTTTCGGCAGTCGGCTCGGACCCTGTGCCCGTCGTCATTGGCTTTTGCAAGAGGAGATGCGAGACTCGAGACTTTGATCTTGTCTTGTCTCTTGCACAACCTGAGCACACGATCCACTATCAATCGAATTCTACACGTCTACCGACGCCACTTGTCCGTCTTCGTAGCGTCCGCCTCGCACCAACACGTCGCCCCATTGTGTACATTCACGCCGCCAGAAACGCCACCATCTCTCTCAGAAACACCCCTCTTCCATCTCGCAACGCACATCATGTCGACCTCATCACCAGTACCGCGCTTCGGCTCGCCTGGCGGTACGTCTAGCTCAGCGCTCCTCCTCGGCCGCCAGTTCAAGCAAATGCAAAGCGACAAGGACATTCCCGGCATCAGCTGCGGCCTGGTCAACAACAACGTCTTCGAGTGGGAGGTCATGCTCATGCTGCCCGACGAAAGCGGCGGTCTCTACGGCGGTGGCTGTTTCAGAAGCCTGGTACACTTTCCCCCAGAGTACCCACACATGCCGCCGAAGATGAAGTTTGTCACGCCGATCTGGCACCCGAACAGTGAGTCGCATACACCCAGTCTGTCTTCATCCTGTCACCCTCGCTAACCGTCTTGCAACAGTCTACGAGAGCGGTGAGGTCTGCATCTCCATCCTACATCCTCCGGAAGAGGACAAGTACGGCTACGAATCCGCCGCCGAACGCTGGTCGCCCGTCCAAACCCCCGAGACCATCCTGCTCTCTGTCATCAGCATGCTCTCATCACCCAACGACGAATCTCCCGCAAACATCGAGGCCGGCAAACAGTGGCGCGAGGATCCGGCTGCTTTTAAGAAGAAGGTCAGAAAGTGCGTCAGAGACTCTCAAGAAAGTGCTTGGGATTAGATCATGCCACACCCTCTGTCAATCAACGAGGCGTACATTGTGAGCCTGGCGCTCAATGGGACTTGTTCTGTTCATATCTTTTCTTCTCTTGTCTGTTCATCTTTACGGTGCATTGGTGTGGCTTTGCTGCTTTTCTCTCATCTACAACTTCACATTCTTCTTAGCTTCGTGTCGAATACTCATGCAGTGGCATAGACCTCCCGCTCGCAAACACACACTGTCAAAATCCAGATTCTGTCGGTGTACTGCCCTGTCCTTATCCTTCGTCTTCCCACACCTGCATCACGCCGTTATCGACAGTTGCTCAAAAGTCCTCTCCGGCTTCCTGGTGCTGAAATGTACAACTTGAGAAATTGTCACGACGTGATGGTTCATATCAACTGTCATGGCTTTGACACAGACAAAGCTCGTGATTCCCACAAGTCACCTATCTCTCTGCCGAAGAGCCAAACACTACCTTTAACACCTGAGCAAGGGTATCCTTGACTGAGTGCTGTCAAGTAGTTTACCGACGACTCCAGATCCGGATTTGTTTGTTCTAATACGTCAAGTTGGCAGATGCACAGTGACAGGGTCACCCTATTTTCTGGGAGCATCACCCTGGTCTTGCATCTCACTAGAGCACATCTCTTGAATAACGTTAGGTTTACATAAGCCTTCTTATCCGATACAGATTTTCAGTCGCTCTCTCATAGCTATCATGTCTTATGTAGTTAAACAATTGAAATTGAGGAAAATCTTCTAAAATGACGACTTTGGGTTATCCTGACGCCTAGCTCTTGTATAGAACTTACACAGCTGGAGCAAACACACTTTTATTTTATTCTAACGCTTTCTAAAGGTAGACATGAAAAGTGGAAAATACACCTTAAGCAACACAACTATCTATATCACCCTTTCCAACAAATAGCGATTAGTCTCGACCCTTACCTTGCAGGACTTTCACGAACCAAGAAAAACCAACACGCCCAAAACCATCAAGGTCCGGAGCTTCGGAAAACGGGAAAGGCGGGGTAAGAAGGACATCTAAGATAGCGAGAAAACAGCAAGGCACCGTGATGGGGAACTCCAAGATAGGCAGCTGCAGTCTGCATTCAAAGCGGCTTATCTAATGCCGCTCGATCCTTTTTTTTTTCGAGGCAACGGTTTAAAAAGACTCGCACGCTTGCTTGCTTGTATATCTTTGAGCTTGAGCTTGACCTTGTTTCCTCTTTTACTCTTCCATTGCGATAGCTCTGAGCTCTCTTGCATTTTCAATCATCAGAAGTAAGCAAAGATGGGCAATTCAGAATCTGTGCCTAGAGAGAGACAGCAGCAGCAGAAGAGGTCGTCGAAGCTGGACCTGCTGGCTTTGCAGGAAAAGTACGATGCCTTTCGTATCACCGAGGACCGCGAGACCGACAGTATGATTGTTGAGAGAAACACTGCATACAACGATGGAGGTAAAGCCAGCTTCTGCATGCTTGTGTTCCACTACCCATCGAACAAAGAACGTGCGACTGACAACCAGTGATCAAACAGATCAAGTTCGCCCAACGCGCCAAACTCACGTCTCGGGCGCCAAAACTGAAGCTCTCATCCACACCATCCTCCAAGACCCAAAGAACCGTCTCGCTCTCTCGGCATTGTCAACAGCAAACCCGGCCCAAGTGCTCGAGAAGCCATCAGCCATCCTCAAAGACACACAAACCTTCAACGTCGCCATTCCCTTCGAGGGCTCTCCCGTCACCAACCAGCGCAGCTCGGGCAGATGTTGGATCTTCGCCGCCACAAACGTGTTCCGCGTCGCCATTACGAAAAAGTACAATATCGAAAAGTTTGAGCTCAGTCAGGCGTACCTGTTCTTCTGGGACAAGGTTGAGAAGAGCAATTTCTTCCTCGAGAGCATCTTGGAGACGGCAGATTTGCCTGTTGACGATCGTCTTGTTGCGACATTGATGGAGTCGCCGGTCAGTGATGGTGGACAGTGGTCGATGATCCAAAACTTGGTTGAAAAGTATGGGTTGGTGCCACAGACGCTATACCCAGACTCCTTCAATGCTAAGCACTCGGCCGTCATGGACCGTCTTCTGACGACCAAGCTGAGAGAAGATGCTCTGCGTTTAAGAGCGCTCAAGAACTCTAGCTCCAGTACTGCAGAAACTTCTATCGCAGCAGCCAAAGAGCAAATGATGCAGGACATTGTCAGGATCCTGACACTTACGCTGGGTCGTCCTCCTTCGTCGTACACCAAGTTTACATGGGAGTTTTACGACAAGGCCGACAAGCTCAAGACCGTCAAGATGTCCCCAAAGGAGTTTGCTAGTAGCTTGAACGATACCCACGGACTGCGAGCCCTGGGTGGGACTGATGTCCACAGCTTGTTCAGTCTGGTCAATGACCCTCGAAATGAGTTCAACAGACTGCTGACCGTCGACTTTCTCACAAATGTCTCTGGTGGTAGATACGTTACCTACGTAAATGTCGACAAGCCAGTCTGGAAGAAGGGCGCCATTGAGATGCTCAAGAAAGGCTGGCCAGTGTTCTTCGGATCAGATGTGGGCAAATTCAGCGACTCCGCACTGGGCATCATGGATCCGGATCTTGTCGACTACGAGCTCGGCTTCAACGTCAAGTTGGGCATGTCCAAGGCAGAAAGACTCACATCTGGTGAGAGTGCAATGACCCATGCGATGGTATTGACCGCGGTACACCTGTCACCCTCTGGGGAACCGATCCGCTGGCGTGTCGAGAACTCCTGGAGTGAGGATGCTGGTACCGATGGGTATTTTGTCATGTCGGACAAGTGGATGGACGAGGTAAGTTTGCTCTTATTCAATCGTCAAATCGTATTTGCTGATCAAATGGTCTTACCTTGCAGTTCTGTTACCAAGTTGTCGTTGATCCCAGCTGTGTCAGCCAAGAGGTTAGAGATATACTCAAGCAGGATCCAAAGGTGTTGGACTTGTGGGATCCCATGGGTGTCCTGGCATAGAGCGGGTACCCTCTGGCCGATCAGACCGCGTAGTACTATGAGAAATAACGAATTCATGCAAGTCATACTTAAAATGGTACACACCGGCGGATGAATATGTTGAGTTATCCCGTCTGTATCCATGCTGGTGTATTAGATCAGAGTTGGGAATTCCCAGTTCAGGCAATCGGGCAAAATCTGTTGTAACTGCTGGAACGCTACACGGCAGACAGTGTTTCGCAACCCTGCACAAGTAAAGCATAGTACCTGCATGATGTTTGATCAGAAAGATTCCACAGGCGATGCCTGCGAAGTTTGCTCGAGTTGTACATCGAATGTCTGCAGTGCCAGAATTGTTGCACAAAGCAGAGATCCTTCGGATGATAGCCGTTCGTATCACTTATCCGCAGCCTTCGAGCCTCAACACGTGGGCATACGAGATCAAGTTGCCGTATGGCCCGAACTTTAAGCTTATACTGTCTCGGGTCCGTATTGGATAGTGTATTGGGAGGCAGAGTTGAACTGCATCTGTTGTTAGGCGAATTGGGATATTGATTGTGTTGTGAGAGAAGGTAAGTTACATGAGTGACTGGCAGTCGCGTCCATGACGGCTGATGACTCGAATCGATTTTACTCAGACGCAGCACTTTTGTCGTCGCGTTCGTGCAGATGGATTTGCAAGTGTCCAAGACTTTCCGCGACGCCAGTCTCAAATCGATCCTGTACGTACGCCAGATAGAGAGAGGGCGAGAAGGTGACCAGCGTTGATCGTTATGGAACGACGTTTCAGGGGAGTCAGAGCGAGTCAAAGACTGCATAGTCAGGAGGCTGCGCGAGTCAAATCGATCCAAGGGTCGAAGAGATGAACGCCGCGAGATTGCATCGTCAGCCAGTCACGGAAGAGGCAGGCCGCATGCTTTGATGCTTTTTATTGCGAGCCATGTCGAGGTCTCTCCTGCATGAAAGATGCACTCAAAAGCTGTTGTGGGGATTGTGGCGGCGTTCACGGCGTCCCGCACGGTGACCCGGACTTGGAGTTTATCTCTGCTAACCGGACCCGGGACTGCAAGCTGCCAACCTCTGCCCATCGCAGCAGCAGGGCAAAGAGCAAACATGATTACGAATCTGCCACTTTGTGAAAGCGGGAGCTGTGATGCCGTCACGGAGCGGGCGGCCATAGACTTCGGCAAGCAAACTTGGTCGAGTCGAGTTACTTTGGGCAAGTCTACCCTGATCAAAGTTCGAAATGTGGAAAAATTGGCATGGATGCACACGCTTGCCTCGTCGCCAAGAAGCTATCTTCTTGTGCCGGCCGCGCAACAACTCCGCGTCACAGTTTTGAAACGGTTTCGCAGTGGTTAGCCAGCACGGCCACGGATCATGGATGCTCAAACAACGACATGGCGTTCAACGTCGAAAGAGGGCATTGGCGGTGGGGAGGGTGGGTTTCTCCTGACCACCAAAGGGGCTTGCGGGAAGATTGAGCGGGTTTGGATGCAACCCTTGATCAAGACTGCACTGCCCACGCAACCAAGGCGGCTAAGTAGATAACTACGCCATTGCACCTTCGTTTCCACAAGCCATCATCGTTTTCTTGCTTGCCAATCTTCTTGTTTCTGTCCCCGCTCCCGTTCATCAAACAACACGCTTAGCCGGGCAGTCTCTTTCAAAACATTGAGCTTGCGCTGCTCAATCTCTCCTCATCCTTTTCCTCCACTCGCGCATACCGACCATCTTACACCTGCCCAGCCGGCTCCTCTTGCAGTCGCCCATAACTTAATATACACACACAACCACCACAATGGCTTACGCAAACTTGCCCTACACGCCCAAGCCCATCACGGACATCTTCACGGCCGACACCGACATCGACCGCAGAAAGTGCCAGCGTGTTGTGCCCATGCGTGTCCTCGCCCTCGGTCTCGGACGTACTGGAACTGCTTGTAAGTCAATTGACATTTGCTTGCATCTAGACAGCTTCTGATTGCCAATTCAGCTCTCCGCACCGCCCTCAAGGAGCTCGGCTTCGACGACTGCTACCACATGATGTCTGCATCGGTTGAGAACCCCCCCGACTGCCTCATGTGGCAGGACGCCTTTGCCGCCAAATACGACGGTGTTGGCAAATTTGGTCGCGAGGAGTGGGACAAACTTCTTGGACATTGCCAAGCTGTCTGCGATTGGCCTGCTGTTGCGTTCGCCAAGGAACTTATCGAGGCCTACCCCGAGGCCAAGGTTCTCGTCACCACTCGCAACGTCGATACATGGCACGCCTCCACCATGAAGACCGTCGACTGGCGCGCAAACGACCCGGAGCTCAAGATGGTCTCGAGATTCGACTGGGGATCCGGCCTCTACCAGCCCATGTTGCGCAAGTTCTGGGACGTCTTCTTTGGCGGTGACTTTGGGAAGAACGGAAAGCAAAAATACATCGACTACTACGAGGAGATCAGAGCCATGGTGCCCAAGGAGAACCTCCTCGAGTACAGAATGGGCGAGGGCTGGGAGCCTCTATGCGACTTCCTCGAGGTACCCGTGCCCGAGGGCAAGAAGTTCCCCCACACCAACGACACTGATGGATTCGTCGATCGCTGCCGTGCCCGTAACCGCGCTCAAATGATGAACGTTGCTTTCCGCGCTCTCGTTGTTGGTGGCAGTGTTGCTGCCACAGCTTTCAGCGCCGCCATGACTATTCGTCGCTTCGTTGGCTCAAGAGGTTCCCTCCTGGCTTGAGTACTCTTCCTACGTTTTCATCTATATCTGGCGTTCAATCCTGAAGTTAGCGTTCTGGGAGCATCATCAAAAGGAGGCGTTAATGGTTGTCATGGCCCGAAAATTTGGCTATTTTCACTCGGAGTCACGGGCCTTGAAAGGATGGCACTTTTTGGAAAGTGCAGTTAGCACATGGGGTTTGTTGTAGAAGCGGTGTTTCATTTTTGGGATTGCTTTGGCTTCATCGGCCATAGCAGGGCATTAGTCGTACAAATTTCTTCCACTCGAAACACAAGTTATTCAAACAATTTCAACATCCATCATGACTCGGACAATCTCCTCACACCACCACATGTAGAATCCTGCAACATCCTTCTGTGGCTTGTTTCAAGATCGATTCATTGCGCCGAACTGCCAATGAAACAATTCTCCGAGATACGCAATCTTTCCCAGCCCCCTCCGTCATTCG
Source organism: Aureobasidium sp. GC_Fusr_1 (assembly GCA_026538705.1). Taxonomy (NCBI): domain Eukaryota; kingdom Fungi; phylum Ascomycota; class Dothideomycetes; order Dothideales; family Saccotheciaceae; genus Aureobasidium; species Aureobasidium sp. GC_Fusr_1. The sequence continues at coordinate 70,284 of JALPCE010000054.1, read as the reverse complement.
CACTTGTACCACCATTTGTAGACATCACTCCGCGATCAAGTCAGGAAACATCCCTGTTCATTGCCGCTTATTTGCTGAATAATAGATGCACACGCAGAAACAACCAACCACTTGGCCGCTTGACCACTCATCATAGATGACAGCTTGACAGAGACAGAGCAAGGAACCCGGAGAGTGAAAGTCCGCTGGCCACCTCACCGGCCACACAATATCACGCTGCGTATGTCATCACCATGGGAGAGAGATACATTAATGAGATTGTGACAGTCATTAGCACACGGAGAGGTAGCCGTGCTCCTCAAGTAGAGCAATTAACCGACAATATAATCGATCACCATGCACTTGTGTGGTTGAGAGCACGAGCACATTTACAACCCATCTCTCTTCTCTGTCATCAGCGGCGTGTCTCGCGTCCAACAAAGAACAAATCTCTCGCCGCCTGGTTCGGAGAGCAGACTTGACACAGCGGGTGGCTTGCTGTTCTCAGGACGAGACTGCGGCAGGCTTGGCAGAAGTTTGCATTAGATGAAAGTGGCGCCGAGGCCAGGGGGAAGAGTGAGCCCCGAGAGAAGGGGCATTATTTGGTTCCACTCGGGTGGAAACATGTTTGCCGACGACGGAGAAGGTTGCTTGCTTGACAGGAGGCTCTCATGATTCAGGTTTGCTGATCTTGCTTTGCAGCAGTTTGATGCTATTTCGCTAGTTTGCACAATGCTGTACAACGGTTAAAGGCAATTGTATGCCCATTCCAACGAGTCCACGAGATCCACATCCTATTCCCGTGTAACGTTCCATCGACGGCAGATGCATGTTGTTGATAAATGATGAAACTTCGTGGTATGAAAATCGATCTTGAGAAACCCCAAATGAAGATTGCCAAGACTGTTTGAGTGCTTGCCGCGTGTAGGGTTGGAGAACTGCGCTGGCTGTGGAGCCCTACGACAACAACCACTCTCTCACCATCAGATCATCATCTGCCTCTCTATTCGAAATCGTGCAATGCAAGCTGGACTCAGACGAGCTACCGGTCTAGCATGAAGGCATACGAGTGGCGTCTGCCCCGCGCGGCAAACGAGCGCTTGACAGAACTTCGCAGGAGTTCAAATGTTCTTGGACGTCGAATCTTTGCTGGACCGACTGCCGCACCACTGCATGCTGGGACCCACGATCTCTTCCTCCTGTCATGTATCCATGCTCTGCCCCTAGCTTGGGCCGTGTGTGTCTCTGTATTTTCTTGCGGGTCCCTTGGCAATTATTTGTATCCTTCAGTGTAGATAGACCATCGCTGCCCCAGACCGGAACGCCGTTGCTGAAAGTCGTCTCCCTATCCCTTTTGCCTAACGGCTTTCTGCGCCTACCTTTCGATACAATAATCACCAGAGGACCCCTTCTGTTCTTGCAGCATTTCATCACTCCAACTGCTTTTCTCTCCTTGAACAGTTCTCCAAACGGCCTGTGGCCGTTCGCAAAATCATCTAATCATCTATATCCTCACAACCATGCTTTCTTTGCCATTTCTATCTTCAATGCTCTTGCTGGCAGGGTCAGCATTAGCAGGTCCTGATAATGAGACGAGCCCTACACATATCTTCCGCTCGGTAAGCAAGATTCGTAAATCATGTATGAGACAAACACTCTGTCGCGTGCAGCCTTGACGGCAGCATTTTGAACAACGACTAACAAGCCTCTACAAACAGAGACCGGACTTACATGCGCCTATGCTCCAAACGGTGATATTAAGACCGGAGTTGGTCGCACCAGGATATATCATGCTCGCACCGTATCGGAATGTAGATCCTGGACCCTATATCTACGACAACTGGGGACAACTAGTCTGGTCCGGCGCTGGTTCGAGCGGACCCAAGACTGCCCATGCACCGCATACTTGCGACTACAAGGGAGAAGAGCATCTATGCTATTTCCAAGGAGAACAACACCAAGGCTTTGCCCGAGGTCATGGAGTCATCATGGATAAGAACTACCGTATCGTCAAGACAGTCGAGAGCTCTGGAGCAGGCGCGTCAAGTGATATGCACGAGTTCAGACTGACGCCGTACTCGAACGGCACTACTGCGCTCATGACCGTCTATCAGCCGCGTATGTACGACTTGACAACCAACCCCAAATTCCAGATCAAGAACGGTATGGGCTGGATTGTTGAGGGTGTCTTCCAGGAGATCGAAATCGAAACCGGCAGGGTTGTGTTCGAGTGGAGAAGTACAGATCATCTCGATCCTAGCTTCACCTACACATTCCCAGGACGTACAGACACTTCAGGAAACGGATTGACTGAGAATACTCCTTGGGACTATTTCCACATAAACTCCATCGACAAGAACCGGGACGGCGATTACCTCGTCTCGGCCAGACACATGGCTGCAATTTACAAGCTTTCTGGTGTAGATGGATCCATCATGTGGGAGATGGGTGGTGCAAACCCGACTTTCCACCAAACAAACTTCAACTTCTCCTCTCAGCATCACGCTCGCTGGGTCAGTGAGAATGAGACTCACACAATCTTGTCTTTCTACGACAATGCCAGCAATGGTTTCAACAGAACAGACAAGTTCTCGCGTGGTTATGTCGTTGCTCTCGACCACATCGCAAATACCGCAACCATGATCAAGGAATATGGCGCGCCCGAGGCTTCCGGTGGTATCCTCTCTGGATCTCAGGGTAACATGCAGATTCTTCCCAACGGCAACGTTCATCTTGGCTGGGGTGAGCACCCATACTTTACCGAGCACACAGCCGATGGATCAGTCGTCATGTACGCCAAAGTCGCATACCGCGCCAGTAACGTCATGATCTACCGCTCACACAAATTCCCTTGGGTTGGCCAGCCATTGACCAAACCAGCACTGTGGACGTACTCAAAGACCAATGACGAGAAATCTGGAATGGTCTTCTACGTATCCTGGAATGGAGCGACCGAGGTTGCATCCTGGAACTTTTACGCTAGCGCAAACAGAACTGGACCATTCCACTTGGTTGGAAATACTAAGAAGACTGGCTTCGAAACTGTGATGCGTTACAACAATGTCACTACATGGGGCTTTGCAGAGGCTTTGGACAAGGACGGCAATGCCCTTGAGCGCAGTGTCATTCAGAAGACCTTTGTGCCCAGCATCACACTTCGCGATTCCTGCGACGAGTGGGCTTGTGGAAGGGCAGAGGCGATCCGTGATGAGGATGCCAAGTACGATCCTTACAGCGAAGTCAAGGCCGAGTTCCTTAGCAACAACCGCGGATACGACACGAGTGCATACTATGCCGAGCTACCACAAAGTGCAGCCGAGCACGATGCCGAAGAGAAAGCGCAACACCAGCGAGCTGTAAAGGCACGCATTCTAGTGGGTGTTCTTTGCGCGACTGCCGGAGTTGGGGTCTTCATTTTTGTTCTGATACTTGCCCGCAAGCAATTGTCAGGCGCCATGCCTGTGTTCTTCGCCAGAAGGGTGTCTGATGTCAGAGACGCCATCAGTGTCAGACTACTAGGCAAGAAGTATATCCAGGTCGACGAAGAAGAGAAATACTCTGATCGATCATGAGCGAACTTGTCCTTTGTCGCTTTTTCTTATGCCTTGTCATTCTTGTTTTTCTATCACTATATCCAAAGCGCGCATCGGGTTGGGGTCTCTGGAATTGGATGATGGGTCGCAATTGTTCACATGACCATACTGTTTTTTTAGTGATCACACTCAGCAAAGATCTGAGACTTTGTATATACGATACCAGATTGGTCGAGTCACAGTATGAAAATAGACAACGATCTACACGAGAACTCTGTCTTTTGCTTCGTCGACACCAAACATGTGAGATACTTGAGATACTTACAGCTCTGAATGATTTCTGAAACCATGAGCACTATGTTTCTTACCCTGTGGGTCATGATCGTCCTCGGAGGGAAACTCCTGGAAAAGCCATGTCAACCACATGGGGTGGAACTTGCAGGCGACCAGCGTCGAAGATGGAATGAACATTATGCCGTGAGGATCTGATGGGATGACATTGACTCGGTGGCTGAGCGAACCGCACACACGGCAAACACGACGTTGATGGCGTTGACGGTATACGTTTGTGGGTTTCACACAGGGACAATGGGCTTGACGGTGGCCGACGGGCACATGTTTGCGCGTGGCCAAACGTCGTCGGCCCAATGCATTGGAAACATGACAAGCAGTGGTACTCGTACCACCCACACCTCTGTCCAGCGGGTCAGGAATCGATTGTGAAAGTGTGTATACGCATCGAGTCGGGCTTGGCGCTTGCAGAGGTTTCAGGAAAAAAAGCCCTTGGGTTGCGGCATGCCTCAGGAGATTCAACAAGCATCCATGTTGGCCAGGGTCGACCAGCAAAAGAGGTAGTTAGGGGGCGGAGTCTGTGGAAGAGCCCCACTTTGTGATATGCGAGCTTGACACGGCGGACCACAGTCGTGTGCAGATGCGCGGCCGGAACAGGCCTTGGCAAGGTGGGAAAAGAAGATGAACAGGTTACAGATCAGAACGCGATCAGGTCGATCTTGGCCGTCATGGAAATCCAAATATTTGTATTGCCGGCTTCCAGTTCTCACCTCCTATATATCCATATCCATCTGCGAGTGGTTGTGAATACGAGGTCTCTTGGTTCGGTGTTTTGCTGCACGTCATAAGCGGGCGTTTTCTGAACGAATTCCTGGGACACGATACGCATTCCAGTATAAATGCACCGACATCAGTACAAGTCCGGCCACCTTCGCCAACGATCACTGAACCACCAGAATGTCGACACGTCACGGTCGGAACGCGAGGGCACTGGCTCGCCGTTTGGATCGCCGTACATAAGGGAAGAGGAGGAGACAAGCTACTTTGAGCGCCAACTACCCGCATACCAAGATGGGCCAAGCGGTCCTACAACGCCAGGTGCTCTCGAGGCCGGCAATGGACTCACGCCTGTCCCTGATCCCAGCCCGGGTCCTGGCACCCCTTCGAAGCCGGTCATGCCGCCGCGATCCTCGTCCTTGAAGCCATACCAGCTCAAGACTGATTTCGCCCATACGCCGCAGCTGCCCGCCGGAGCCACGACTCCACTGGACAACTTTCCCACGCCAGGATTGGTGACATATCCCCCCGAACCCGCGACATGGACCAACATGCCCAACAAGGGCCAACTTGCCCTGCTCGCCGCCAGTCGTTTCGTCGACTTCTTCCAAATGGCCGCCCTGCAGACATACATGGTACACCAGCTCAAGAGCTTCGATCGCAGTCAGCCCGATTCTGTCATATCGCATCAGGCAGGCATGCTCCAGGGCAGCTTTACCGCCGCCCAGATCATCACGAGTATTCTCTGGGGTCGCGCCGCAGATCAGCCAGGAGTGGGCAGGAAACTGGTCCTTAACATTGGAATGATCGGTACTGCTATCGGCTGCATCGGTGTAGGCTTCAGCACCAGCTACCGACAGGCCGTTGCCTGGAGAGTCTTGAGCGGAGCCATCAACGGCACTGTAGGAGCCGCCAGAACTATGGTCGCTGAGTGTACTGATAAGCGCTGGCATCCACGCGCTTTTTTGCTCCTTCCTGCTGCTTTCAATGTCGCCAACGTCTTGGGTCCGATCCTCAGCGGTCTTCTCGCCGATCCTGTAGCAGCATATCCTCATCTGTTTGGCCCCAATTCGACATTTGGTGGTGCAGAAGGCATCGCATGGATGAAGAATCATCCCTACGCAGCGCCCAATCTTCTCTGCAGTCTGCTGCTCGTAATCGAAGCACTGCTCTGCACATTCTTCCTCGATGAAACCCTCAAGGGCTTTACAGAAGTTGATGCTGGCGTCTTCAACCCGATAACCATTGCCAAAGGCATCTGGAACCGTCTGTGCGAAGTCAAGAACAAAGGCTACAAACTGGTTGGCGAGACGGCCATGGCTCGGAGAGGTCTCTTATCTGGACGCGACGAGGGAAGCATCGAACTTGATCGCATCGCCGACGCCAACGAAACCCGTGAAAGACAGGACTCGCATGCCATCCGTCCCATGCAACGTCTCTCTTTCCGTCGCGTGTGGACCCCCAACGTATGCTGGACTCTTCTCTCCATCGCCATCTTTGACTTCCACATGGGTGCCTTTTCAACTCTGTGGATCCTGTTCCTGTCCACCTCTCGCGAGTTTGTACCTGGAAAGAGCTCAGACGGCAAGCCGCAAAAGCAGGAAAGAGGTGTGTTTAAGTTTGGAGGCGGCCTCGCTTTCCCACCTCCCACGATAGGTCTTGCGATGGCCATCATCGGCTTCATTGGCATCATCCTTCAATTCGTCCTCTATCCCCGCGCCAATGCCAAATTTGGCCTCATGCGCTGTTTCCGCTCTTCTCTTTTCCTTTTCCCTCTAGCATATTTCTTGGCACCGTATATCGCTCTCATGCCTTCCGATTCCGCCTCACCAGCCCCAGCGTCAGGCTTCTGGATCTGGCTCGGCATCGGCGGTGTCGTGTTCCTCCAAGTCGCGGCTCGCACATTCGCTCTCCCTGCTTCCATCTTGCTGCTCAACAATAGTTCGCCGCATCCTTCTGTGTTGGCTACTATTCATGGATTGGGTCAAGCGGATAGTGCGGCGTTTAGAACCATTGGACCGATCTTGTCTGCTTCTTGGTATGGTACCTGGCTTGAAAGAGGAGTGGTGGGTATGGCGTGGTGGTATGTTGCTGCCATCTCTGCTTTGGGCGCAGCGGCGAGCTTTAAAGTCAGGAATGGAAATGGGCATGAGATTATGTTGCCGGGAGAGGAGGAGAGGGCTGATGAGCAAGGTCCTGCCGAGCCAACGAGGAGGTAGAAAAGAGTGTCGTATAGTAGTATCCTTTGTGTTGAAGCTTAAAGCTCATGGATGCATTGTATAGCAGACGACCTTTTTATCTATCCGAGAGCCGAAGGTTTCTTGTTCGTTGGTTTCTGGCATCAATCATTGTGAAAATTGCAAGAGTGATGGAGTATAAAGACTAGACATTTCAGCTTCCTGACACGTGTACACCCTTGTTCCAAACGCAATCACAAGGAGGTTTGTCACTTCCTTGATTGTTATACCCGTCTAGTCTTCTCCTACGACTTGAATCCCATACAGTCAGACTAAATGCCTTCGAGCGCGTGTTTCGTCGTTGAAGCCGTGGCAAGAGAAGTGCCTACATGGCAAGAATAACTTTGGAATGATCTCTACACTCAAGACACAGGGGCGCCGCCATCACGTCACGATCTCAATCCAGCATCCACGTATCTGGAGATTGGGTGTACATCCCCCGAGTAAGTCTTGCGAATATGATGGTGAATGATGCAGAAGATGCAGCAAGAACAGCGGTAAGGGAGAGTGATGAAAAGACTTGTCGGACCAGTCTTTGCAGGTTATGCAAGAGTAGTACACACTGACATGTGTTAACCGAAAAGGCGCTTCTGCCTCTCATTGTTTATATAGACATTGCCTTTTCTTTTGCTATATGCGTACGAAGAGCATCTTTTTTTGGTGGCAAGGAAGTACCAGATGAGAATAGTATATAAAGATTTAGACGAGATGCGAGAAGGGAGTGTATGCTGTTTGCTGTGGTATTTCTTGCTTGACGATCATCTGTCATTTTCCATGTCCTTTCGAGAATGGTCTTGCGTCCTGTTCGTTCTCTTTCTGCAACCCTCCAATCCCGCTTTGAATGTGCTTCGATGCGTTGTTGATTGGTGTCGCTCCATGATTTTGTTGGCAATGATTGTGAGGCTGATGCTCTCAGAAGTCGTTGATGCCAGGTCTGTAGTCTTTGTTTTCCAATTGCCTAGTAAATGGCCATCGTAATGGTAAGCACTCGAATGTGACTCGAGGCGCCTGCAAGGCTTCTTTTGCACTATCAGAAGCCTTACTTCTCTCTTCACTCATGGTGTCGAACATTGACCTCGACCACATCAAATCAAGGCTGAACCCGAGGTGTTTGACTGCCATTGGTGCTACACAAAGGATATGAAGAAAGCCATGCCTTTGGGATACGAAGATTTCGTCTTTGGCACTGGCAAAGGCAATCCGAAACCACGATGAATTGAGTAAGCCAGAAAGACATAAGGCATCATCGTTGCCAAAGTATGTGGTGTCTGAAAAGATGAACTACCACACACAGATCCCAACCAGCTAAATATGATTCGATCAAGGAATCGACACCAGCGACATACAACGCTACTTTATGGGCGCTACACACGTGAATCGAGGCCTGTTCTTTTGCAAATAGTCGGCCAGCAAGGCTGACCTCCTATGCGTCAAACCTGTCTGGTACTAGGACGAAGGCAAGGAATTGAGCGGAACACAGGTTACCTAGAACGGATCAGGGAGATCAGACTATAGACCAGAAGGGAACTGGAACGCGATGCTCGCCGCTCAAAGGATTTGCGGCCCCCGAACTTAACATGCAGATGAGGAAGTAGACAGATGTAGTTTCGGGGCCTTGAATATGACGGGACATTTTGATTTACTGTTTATGAGCCTGGATATGCACCGATGGTGAAGAAGGGCGATTACTGCCACAATTTACATCAGTGACGGCTCTTCGCGAGCTGTGCTCATGCTTGTTCCATCGAGCGGTCAGCTTCATTGGAGGAATTGCAGTCTGGTCTGTGGAAGCTCGGGCTTCCGGTGACATATCGGAGTATGTTGGCACCGCTTTGCAACGCCGAGCCACGATGCCTATTGGACGGACTTTTAAAGTCTCCGAAGTTCTTCGGCGGTTTCATCCTCCTCGGTGACCGAGAATATGGTGGCGATTGTGTCGGTGGAAAGTCCAGCCTGTGTTTCTGGACGTCGGAAGATTGGGTGCACTTGATTTATGGCTTTGCGGTTTCGTTTTGTAGCAGGCAGAACGTGTTTGTCTCAACCCATCTCGGCCATCTCTTCGTCTTGTGCTTCATCCATTGGTTCTTTTGGCTCTTGGGCCTCGTGGAATTGAATGGCATCATCAATGTAGGAGAGCACAGCACCGACACTGTCTTCATCTTGGGCGTCAAGCTTGAGGAATGATACCATGGCAAAGTCGTCGATTAGCTGACCGACGGCGCGGTTCAGTTTGTTGAATGAAGAGCCTGCCATGACGCTTTGGGAGTCGGTGACATCGTCGGGGTCGTTTGTTTCGTCGTAGTATAAGCCAGTAGTCGGATCTTCGTCAAGCAAGCTGACATCAGGGTCAATGAAACGTTTGAGATCCTTCTTCGCGACCGTGCCCTTGACGAGATCCATCTTGCTCAGAATGTTGACATGAGGAACTTCGAGCATGAGCATGGCGCTCATGGCACTGAGGGTGCCAGCAAAGAACTTTGCGCGGTCTACGACGAACGTGGCTTCCAGCAAGTAGGCGGCGCAGAGGTTGACGTTGAGACTGCCTCTGGTCAAGGACTTGACGAGGGTGGGCAAGATGGGCACATGTGTATACAGCTCGATCTGACCGGGCATATCGATGATTATGAGGTACTCTTCACCCACCTCTTCCAGCGGGTCGGTGATGAAGTCCATGTTCTCCAGCAGAAACTCGAAGCAGTAGATTAGACCACCGTTGGGGCCGAGATGCATTTCCTCCATGACATCTTCGAGGGTGATGAGCTCCCTAATGTCGAGATCGGGCTCGTAGACAAACTCCTCGGCGGCGGGGTCGAGGTTGATGTAGAAACATGAGCGGCGCGAGTTCTTCAGATGGCCAATCAAGGCCGAGCAGAAGGTCGTCTTGCCAGCACCAGCTGGACCGATGGCCAACACGCCGTACTTGGACATGGCGGGTTATGCTAGTGTTCCTTGTGGTTCGAATGTAGCTATGCAAATAATGGGTTGATATTGTTGGAGCAGCGGGAAATTTGCGCCAAGCACGTCTAAATCGCGTCATGTTGGGTTTTTGTCTTCGGCATTTGGATTGTGCAAATCCTGCCGCAAAATGCAATCTGCTCTCTAGCCCCATCTGCCCCAGCCCTCCACTGGCCGTGATCTTTTCTTTCAACGCATTCCACCTCCCCACTTGTCTTCTGCCATCCCCCTTCCATAAGAGTCAACTGTCCCCCCGAGACGATTGACCTATCTACTCTTCGCTCCTTCCCTTCTTCCACCTGCATCTTTTTCGTGCCCCTCCCCCACCTCCTCCCTCACAATGGTCCACACCAACGGAAACGTCAAGGGTAACACCTTCCTCTTCACCTCCGAGTCTGTCGGCGAGGTAAGCTGTTTCCAGTCCCCTTCTACGCAGTATCTCGTCCGTACTAACACCTCCCAAGGGTCACCCCGACAAGATTGCCGACCAGGTCTCGGATGCCGTCCTCGATGCCTGCTTGAAGGAGGATCCCCTCTCCAAGGTTGCTTGCGAGACTGCCACCAAGACCGGCATGATCATGGTCTTCGGTGAAATCACCACCAAGGCCCGCCTCGACTACCAGAAGATCATTCGCCAGGCCATCAAGGACATTGGCTACGACAGCTCCGACAAGGGCTTCGACTACAAGACTTGCAACGTCCTCGTTGCCATTGAGGAGCAGTCGCCCGACATTGCTCAGGGTCTCCACTACGAGGAGGCTCTCGAGAAGCTCGGTGCCGGTGACCAGGGTATCATGTTCGGTGAGCTTTTGTGAATTCCTCCTCTGCACAACTGCGCTAACCCAACCTCCAGGTTATGCCACTGACGAGACCCCCGAGCTCCTTCCCCTCACCATCCAGCTCGCCCACAAGCTCAACGCTGCCATGACCAACGCCAGAAACGACGGCTCTCTGCCCTGGTTGAGACCTGACACCAAGACCCAGGTCACCGTCGAGTACGAGCACGACGGCGGTGCCGTCATCCCCAAGCGCGTCGACACTGTCGTTGTCTCCGCCCAGCACAGCCCCGACATCACCACTGAGGAGCTCCGCAAGGAGATTCTTGAGAAGATCATCAAGAAGGTCATCCCCGCCAAGTACCTCGACGACAAGACCGTCTACCACATCCAGCCCTCAGGTCTCTTCATCATCGGTGGTCCCCAGGGTGACGCCGGTCTTACTGGCCGTAAGATCATTGTTGACACCTACGGTGGTTGGGGTGCCCACGGTGGTGGTGCCTTCTCCGGAAAGGACTACTCCAAGGTCGACCGTTCCGCTGCCTACCTCTCCCGCTGGATCGCCAAATCCCTGGTCAAGGCTGGTCTCGCCCGCCGCTGTCTCGTCCAGCTCTCCTACGCCATTGGTGTTGCCGAGCCCCTCTCCCTCTTCGTTGAGTCCTACGGTACCTCCGACAAGTCCTCCGACGAGCTTGTCGAGATCATCCGCAAGAACTTCGACCTCCGCCCCGGTGTCATTGTCAAGGAGCTCAACCTTACCAACCCCATTTACAACCGTACTGCCAAGAACGGTCACTTCAGCGACCAGACCTTCACCTGGGAGCAGCCCAAGGAGCTCAAGTTCTAAACATGTCAAGACATATGTTAACTTGATGTCGGGCTCTATGTGTTTTTCGAAAAGCCTACTGTAGGACTCTGTGCGAACGGAGCTCGCAGGTGGCATGGCGTTCAGGGTATAATTGGGAAGGGAAAACCTGCATCAAACCCTGCGGCTCACTACTTTATGGAGCGCAGGTCAGCCAGACTTGAGGCAATGTGTTAAGGGGGTATTCAACATAGACTCGGGTTGGCTGTAACGTGCTATGCATGCATCTAGCGTCGGCGTTTGGCGATGATTCAACAATATCCCAGACTCACGGCATTTTGTTATCATGGGAAATGATTCTACTTCTTTTTTCAAGATAGACCAACAATCTACTACAACCACCGCACTCCCAGAGCAGGAGTGTGTACTTTCTTCACGACCTCTAAACTTCTGTCCCTCTCAATTCTGTCTAACTTTTTCCTACAATACTGACTTCTGAGGCCGTTATCGGCGTACGTATTCATATCCGTTCTCACGCGTATCAACTGTTGAACCGCGCTCAGACCCTTTGGAAATGTCGAACCACGTGTTGGAGTGATTGAAAATGGTTCGTGAAGCAATTAATGAGGATGGTTAGGTAGGTGCCAGCTGTACAAATGGACAGACACCTGTCCTCCAAATCTTGCTCGGTACAGTACCTGCATGAATGAACAGAGCATGTGAAAGTCATGAGGTCATTATAAGGACAAGCACAGAGCGGGCAGAGGACCAGCCGCAACCTCGGGTGGAGACGACTCCAACGACTCCATACCTCCAAGCTGTCAACGATTACATACCCATCGTGATTTTGATCTCTGTTCCAGCCTCGATCCGTAACAGAAAGAAAAACTCATCAGATCATGTCGTCTTCAGATTCAGCAACGCGCTCGCTGCCCGTCCTCAGCCTACGGGCAGCCGAGATAGCCTCGGCAGCTGCCCAGAAGAAGGCCCAGGAAATAGGCATTGGTGTGTCTCTTCGTGACTATCGATATTCAACAAACAAAACACAGGACTAATTACCCAAACCTCCTTCCGGGCAGACTTCAACATTGCAATTGTAGACGCCACACTCCAACTGCTGCACTTTGTGCGCCAACCCACGGCAAAACTTACATCCATCAACATTGCCATCGACAAGGCGTTTACGGCGGCTGGACACAAGCAACCCACTTCAGCATACAAGAATCCGAATTTCTTGCCTGGCGGATCCGCGTATGGGATTCACAATTCCAATGGTGGTAGGTTTATGTTGATTGGGGGTGGTGTGCCGATTGTGATTGAGGGCAGTGTTGTTGGTGCTGTGGGTGTTAGTACGGGGACGCCCAAGCAGGATGAGGAGGTTGCTGTTGCGGGAGTCAAGGCGGTCGAGGAGTGGGTGAAGAAGAGGCAGGGGCCCAAGTTGTAGGGATGCATGTATGAATATCCATTGCTGCTGGAAATGATGTATGATCAATTGAACCTTCGAGTATAGCTACGATCAGTCTCAATGCCTCTCGGTCGAGTCTTCTGAGATTGCATTTCGGTGTCTGATTTCCCTGCGCCTTGACCCTACACTTCAAAGTCACTTTATCTCTACGTTGTGGTCGCTCTTTGCTTTCACCATCCGGCGTCTGTTTTGGGAAGGTGCTGGCGTCTTCCACTCCACATCTACCGAAACAGACAAATCAACCGCAATCCTTCACAACGTCCTCTCGCACCGCAAACTGCTTATCGCCAGGCAGCAGCATTTGCTCGAGGACCAGTGTGGCTTGTCGAGGCATCACCATCTCCATACCCATAGAAACACTGTAAGTCTACCACATTCAACAAAGTACAGTATACAAACCTCTCTGCCAAAGATCCAACCTCCCACACATCCATCACCAAAACATGTCCTTCTCCATCGAATCAGTAGACGTTACCCTCGCTCCCTCCATCGTAAAAGCAATGGTCTCAGCCCGCTGGGCAGACCCTCATTGGAAAGCCCTCTTCGAACCCACCACCACACCCACCCAAATCATCCACGACCTCAGCCAACGACTGCCCTGGAATATCATCAACAACCGCACCACCAAGCGCCATCAAGTCGCCATAGACAACGCAACCGGTCAAGTAGTTGCTTACATCAGATGGATATTACCTACGCATCTCGCGTCCGCAGATTCCGTGGTGTGGCCAGGAGCCCAAGTTGCCGAAGCCATGCCAGAGCAACGTGCGGTGTACGAAAAGATGTTCAAGTCAGTCTCGGATGATGGCAAGGTCAAAGGGATGAGGATGGATTTACTCGAATATCTCAATACGCCGCTGGAGGAAATGGATGCAAAGATTAATGAAGGCGGTCCTTTTTTGTGTAAGCTTATACAATATCAACCAAACGTTCTGGAAGAAGATGGCGAGCTGACAGTGAGTAAAAACAGTCCTGGATTATCTGGCCACTGCGACAGAGTATCAACGTCGCGGTATAGGAGCAATGTTGCTGAAAGCTGGTCTTGAAGTGGCTGATGCGCATGGTCTCAGGTCGTATGTGACTTCTTCTGCAGCAGGTGCGAAGCTCTACCAAAACCATGGTTACAAGACAGTCGAGACAGTGACCATGGATTACTCCCAGTTTGGAGGCACGGAGCCTGTAAGCGATTACTTTATGATAAGAGAGCCTCGGCGATGAGAATGATCATGGAGCCATGTACATCGTTTGGAAGTCGATGTTATGTGTACTCGGCTTGAGAAGCTCCCGGTAGCAAAGTATATTCATACTTGGAAGTGCTTCAAAACTCCAGATCTTCGAAAGCAGTACAGAGGAATCGTCATGGTCTTCCGATCCACTAAGATATTACTCTCCGTTCCAATCACGAGAAGCGAGCGGCGGTGAGGAAGTTTCGCTGCCAGAACAACAACCAGTCACATGATTCGTCATTAGGATATGCTGGATATATTCAGGGTATAAAACAAAGATTGCCCCTATCTGTTGATGGTGGGGAGGAAGAAAAGGTGCGCGCGAAAATCTAGAGATGCAAGTGCGTGTTGCGGAAGTAGCGTTTCAAGAACGAAACTGACACGTGAAAGCCTTCGATCATTCTGCAGCCGTGGTTGTTGTTGCCATGGAGGAAGGAGCGACGCTCACTTGATTGCAGCCCTCACTCATCACGTTCCTGCCATTATCTTGAACCAAGTCGATGCTTACCACGGGGTTCGATCATATGGCCCAACTCTATGGAACTCTCCAATATCCAGGGCGTAAACAGAGTCCGGAGATGGTGTGTTTCACTCTGCCCTTGGTCGGGCGCAGAGACAATTCGATCAAAAAGTCGTTTCCCAATCGACCTTGATCCTTTTACTGGCTAGTAAGGCGCATCTAGATATTCGTGCTGTTCTCTGTCCTCGGACTCGTTTCTGGTCTTCAATCGCTCTCACGCACCTTCATAGAAAACCGGCTCTTGACGGAAATCTGGCAGGAAAGGGGACAGGATGCGTTTGTAGAACCTAACGACGAAACAATCCCCAGTATTACAGAAAGTCTCATGAAGGGGCGAGGAACAGCTCCATCGCAAAATTCCAGAGAAACAAGCTTTTCGGTTGACAAGTTGTGATGTAAGTATGAATACATACTTGAACCATTATCCGATATATCTATCTTTTCAGAAAGGTATGCTGCTCGATTGATATCTTGAAGTTTGTGTAAGCCCGATGACTGCCATGATCAGTATCATATTGGTCACTGAGCCCATCTAAAGCTCCAACATGCCCTTCGCAGCCAGAACCTGCTGCTGCCCACCTCTCTTACCGCCCTTCTCACGGCCAACAAGGATCCAGTTCTTGACAATGGCGGTGCCATCCTTGAGCCACTCTTGCTCTTCCTCGGTACAGGAGTCGGGGTTCAGAGTATAGCACTCGTTCTCGGGCGCGGGCAGAACATCACTAGGGGTCCATGCGTCCTCGGTTCCATTGGTCTTGTACTGGTCTGACACAGCAACTGTACCGGTGGCAACGTCCTTGTTGAACAAGCTACGCATGAAGATCTCATATGCGGCCTGAGGCTGGTAGCTAGGAACCAAGTGACCAGCCTGGTACACTCTGGTGAAACTCAAGTTACCATATTGTCTGACCAGACCACCTGAATGTACAGGAGACAAAACAAGAGGTGTGTATTCGGCTTTCGAGAATGCTTCTTGTGAGTCCCATGGGATCTTCAGGGATGATACTTCACCACCAAGCCAGTTGCAAGCGTAATCGCGGTCGCCATACATCATGGCTACCTTGACGCCGTTGTCGAGGATGTAAGCAATGTCTTCAACCAGTCCACCTTTGGAGATATCGCCAGTGTGTGTGAAAGCTTCATAAACGGTAGGCGAGACGGCAGTGAAGTTCACGGGTACACCCAGCGCTTCCTGGACCCATTGCTGATTCAAGTAGCCCATGAGGTATGTGCCAGGGAAAGGATCATTCTGCTGGTGGGTGATGTCGAACCAGCCAAAGTTCTTGGTCTCCATGTAGAGGGCGACAGTCTGGTTTGCCAGGTTCTCGGCGGCTTGCATACAGTAGTTGTTGGTCTTTTCGACATCACCGTAGTCGTTAGGATCGGATTCGAGCTGCAGCCTGCGACATTCGTGAATCTGGTCACGCAGACCTCCTTTACGGATGAAGTTGTGTTTGGCCTCAAAGTACTGCTCTTCGGTGAATCCCTGGATGCCGTAGGTGTTAGCCACCGGAAACTCGACGTATGCAGAAGCGGAATCCTCAGAATCGATGCAGCCATTGATTATGCCCAAAGTGTCGAGGTGCAAATAGTGGGTGCCAGGGCCCGAAATCGATCCATTGGCGATCAACTCGTTTTGAGTCATGAACTTCTTGACAAAGGTAGGGCCGTATCTACCGCCGTAGGACTCGGTGAAGAGAGAGATCTTCTCGTCGTGGGGCTTGTATTGCGGGAACTCCTCAAACCATGTTTGAGCGAAGTGCCAGAAAGCGACAGCCGCGTGCTGCGTGCTGTTGGCGGTGGCAGAAACGTTCTGACTACTGGCGGTGCCAACCAAGAAAGTAGAGTTTTGGTCAGGGACACCAGACCTGAAGTCGGCAACCTGTATAGAATCCGGACCCTCATTGTCGGCAAGCAAGTTTACAGTAATGTTTGTCGGCACATCATAAGAATATCCGACCTGAACGGGTTGGTCGATGTACAAAATGTTAACCTATCACATGGATCAGCAATGTCTTGTGCTATAGCACATCTTAAACCTACCTCATTGTTCCATGACCACGGGTTGAGGTATGTAGAATTGCTGTCGTTGTTGACGAAGCAAGGACCGTTTTCAGAAAGAGCTCCCATCATAGAGCTTCCTCCTGGTCCACCATTGAGCCAAATCGACAGAGGAGCCTTGTGAGGATCCTTGCGAGATTCGAAGAACCAGAAGAAGCTGTACTACATCAACATACGGCAACATACTCAACACGCTTACACTACACTCACTTGCTGATAGGATAGTCTTGTCTCTCGTGTGTCTCATTGATGCTGTGGGGAGGCAGATGGACATATCCAGAGAAACTGCGAACACCTTCGGTAGTCTCGCAAACAGCAGGCTGGGAATGCAATTAACATTGTGAACGGGACAAAGTGCATCGATTGCCGTGATTGATTAGGAAGAAGTGGAACCGCATACGAAGAATACATACATCAACTTCTTTGTACGAGATCTCAATACCATGGTGGAACTTTGACTTTACAGTCTTGACATCTTCAGGCTTTGGCGGGAATTGAGCAACTGCAGAAGAGGCCAACAACGCGCCTGATAACAGGGCAGAGTTCTTGAGCAACATTGTTCTAGCAATGACTTGACGCGAAAGAATGATTGAGGTCCTCAGATGCGGTTGAGGATGCGTTTATGAAAGTCGCGAAGGCCTCTTGCTCGTAATCCCGCTTTTGACAATCCTACGACGCTATACCCACCTTGGCAGGTGGCTTTGGATATTGCCTTCTTCAATAGTGTTGCCTAAACGTTGTTCCTTCGTATGAGGGCATGTCCGAGATGGAAGACGACACTTGTTCTGCTGCGATGTCTACCCTGGATGATAGGGTCGATTAGCTTGAGATTATCGAAGTCAGGTAGTCTGCCGAGTGACCCTGTCTCTTTCTACTTGAGGCAGCATCCTCATGATATGCCATCCGAATGGTATAATCAACGGTTTCTACGAGTGCTTAGATGCCTATGGAGTTATCCCAGTAATGTCGTGCCATGTATGACTGTTCAGGCAGCAAAGTTGGTGACACTCCCTCCCTCTTCCATGGTACAGCTGCAAGAATGGAAAGAGCTCCCTCTTCCTCCTTCATGACGCTGTCCAAATCAGATTGTCAACTATCCCCGAGAACTAAAGAGTGCAGAAATCCTTCAGGCTTCTTCGGCATGCTCATATATACCAAATTCGTGTTGGTCAAACAAGATATGGTTGGATGGATGCGTTTTGTTCAAAGCTTGGAAGGTATGATGGAAAAAACCTAGCATGTAGCCATTATGATATCCATGTGACTGATAAGAAAGCTTCTTGTGCCCTGTCTGCTGCCATTCGAGCCACTCGCTCCTGTAAACGCCTGTTCAATAAATCATATACTTGATCCTCCTGGCGGGTATTCCCATATGAGCAAACGCCATCATAACTCCTGTCTTACGTTCGGTACTACAGCTCGGTCGTCTCCTTAGGCAGTTCCTCTGGGCTTGGCCTTGGCCTCCTTCTTCTCCTTGGCTGCTTGTTTCTGCTTCTTTTTCTTCTCTTCCTGTTTAGCTTCGTTCTTGCGCTTCAAGCTCGCCTGCTCTTCAGCGGTCTTGGCGACTGGCTTGAAGAAACCTTCGAGTCTGCTTTGCTGTGCACTCTTCAGACTTTTTGCCAGGCGGGCTGCTCCATTCTTGACTCTGTCTTCACTGAAGCCCTTTTCCTCGACAAGGAACTTGACAAGACCCTCAACGTCAGGTGCCTTCCACTCGAAGTCACACTCAGGATCATCGGCAGGTCGGACATCAGGTTCTTTGAAGAGAAGTTTGGCTTCGGCCCAAGGCCAGTCGTCTGGAATTGTGTACTTCTTGTTGTTTTCGAGCATATCGACAACAGCCTCGAGACTTTTGTGTTCCTTGATCATGGTGTAGGCGACCTTTGGGCCAACACCCTTGACGGGGTCGACGTAGTCGCAGCCGAGCAGAATGCACATGTCGATGAACTGTCGATATTGGTTAGCACAGTTCATTAGACGAGCCTCGATGAGCACATACCTGATCCATGGTCATGTCCAGACCTTCCAGAACCTTGTCCAGATGGATTTCTTGGATAGGTTCCTTGCGTTGTTCACTGAATGTAAGCTTGCGGAGAAGAACAGGGGCGTTGAAGGTCAATGTATCCATGTCCTCACTGGCAGCAGCATAGACTTTGCCGGCACGAGCCAGTGCAGCGCATTGGGCCTCGGCCTCAGTTGGAGCAATGATGAAGGGAATGCCCATCAGCTTGAGCAATCGCTGAGCTTCAGCATTGTGTTCTCTCGTGACACGAACAGTACGGCGACTGAACTTCTCCATATCCTCAGCAGTACCCGTCTCTTTGGCCTCTTCATGTGCTTCTTCGGCTTCAGTCTTGCGCTGGAAGCGTTTGGCGAGTTCTCCAGACTTGAGTTTTGGCGGAGCACCATCGAAGACGTAGAGGGGCTTGATACCGTTGTCGGCCATGCGCAGAGTGCGGTAGAACATTCCCATGAGATGTGATGTTGTCTCTCCAGATTCGTTCATCAATTGTTGACCTTCGGAACGGACGGCGATGAGGAACGAGTACAGTGACATGGATGCATCGATGGCGACTTTGCGGCCAAATTGGTTCTTGATTTCTCCAGTCTTGACAGCATCTGGACAGTGCTCGTCGATGACTTGGAAGAGGTCTGCGAAAGGTCAGCTCTAGCACCGAGGAGGAGCGATTTGCTTTGCTTACGCTTGATACCCATCTCGGCAGATTGGTTGCTTCAATGCGAGAGTGGAGAGTTGAACCAAATCGTCAAGTTAAAGTGTGACAATCAGATGCTAGCAGTATGGCAGGCAGAGCGTCAGAAGCAGAAAGTGCATGTTTCGCGAAGCTGCCTGACGCGCACCCGGTCGCGTATTGGAAAGCGCAACTCGGTGACGTAAATCAATTACTTCCCAATTGGGACAACCACAATTGCACGAATCTCTTACATTATTGCACATGACCATGCAGACTTGGGGTTCGCTTCTTCTCGAAAGCCACATGATGACCGTCGCAAGTCACCTACCGAGCATTTCGTGTGCATATCTCAAAGACCAAAGTTAACAAAATGATAAACACTCGATGTCGGCCGTCGACTTCCAGCCTCGGCATCTTCAGCCTACATACAGCGGGGCGTAGCCGACTTTCCGATGCAACACGCATCTCCTTTGCCGTCATTCTCTTGCCCTCCTAGATACTTCATGTACTCCGAGTAGTTATATAGCCAATTCTCTGCTTCTCTTGTTTGATCTACTCCACTCTTTCCGTCTCCTTACACTTCCATCTCATTACACTTCCCCCGCCATGTTCAAATCAGTCGCTCGCCAGACAGCAAGGCAATTGGGCTCACGAGGCCCCGCTGCTTCAATCGCCCGTCGCCATGCACATACTCCTGTAGCCTTTGACTGGACGGACCCGCTAGGCGCTAGCAACATGTTCACCGAGGAAGAATTGGCCATTTCAGAGACAGCCGAGTCCTACTGTCAAGAGCGCATGCTTCCTCGCGTGCTCGGTGAGTCCTACGCTTGACCATCGCCTATCGCAATTACTGACCCAAGCAGATGCATACAGAAACGAGGACTACGACAGAAAGATTCTTGAAGAGATGGGAGAACTGGGACTGCTGGGTGCTACAATCGAAGGCTATGGCTGTGCTGGTGTCTCTTCGGTCGCGTCAGGTCTCATTACTCGTGCCGTTGAGAGAGTCGACTCTGGTTACCGCTCAGGAATGTCTGTCCAGTCCTCATTGGTCATGGGTGGTATCGATGAGTTCGGCTCCCAGGAGCAGAAAGACAAGTTCTTGCCCCAGCTGGCCAAGGGTAAGATGCTTGGTTGCTTTGGTCTGACAGAGCCGAACCACGGTAGTGATCCTGGCAGCATGGAGACAGTCGCCAAACCTCACCCTACCAAGAAGGGTTACTTCAGCTTGAGCGGAGCAAAGACGTGGATCACCAACTCGCCAATTGCAGATGTCATGCTCGTGTGGGCAAAGCTGCAAGAGACTGGCAAGATTCGTGGGTTCCTGGTTGAGAGATCCGAGTGTCCTCCAGGAACTTTGGAGACACCTCCATTGAAGAACAAGAACGGTCTGAGAGCCTCCCTGACCGGTATGATTCAGCTGGATGATTGCCCAGTACCGGAAGCAAACATGTTCCCACACATTGAGGGCTTGAGAGGACCTTTCAGCTGCCTCAACGGAGCCCGTTATGGCATTGCCTGGGGCACCATGGGTGCTCTCGAGGACTGCATCGCAAGAACAAGACAGTACGCCCTGGAGCGAAAGCAATTCAAGAACAACCCGATCGCCAAATATCAATTGGTGCAGAAGAAGCTCTCTGATGCAACCACAGACGCAGCCTACGGTATTCTTGCGGCGTTGCAGGTTGGTCGCCTGAAGGACGAAGGCAAGGCTGCCCCTGAGATGATCTCAATGATCAAGAGACAGAACTGCGACAGAGCTTTGGTCAACGCACGAGTGTAAGTCTACCCAGCTAAGAACAAGCCCTGAGAATGACTGCTAAATCGTACACAGACTGCAGGAAGTCTTCGGAGGTAACGCTGTCAGTGATGAGTACCACATTGGAAGACATGTGGCGAACTTGTTTGTCACTCAGACGTACGAGGGCCAGAGTGATATTCATGGTAAGTTTGGACAAGACTTACTCAGCCAGGACATACTAACACATGACCAGCTCTTATTATTGGCCGTGCAATCACCGGTATTCAAGCTTTCTGTTAAATGGACATAGCTGGTGAAGGGTCAGGCGCTGTATCCGGTCGATAGGTTGACGGATGCTCTCATGTTGTGTAAGATAGCCGAAACAGAGCACACAAAACAAACATTGTGCAAGATACACGGCCCGTTCGGGAAGGGAATCTGCATGAGGGTGACTGCAATAATAGAAGGCGTGATGCCGTGCAGTATGATCGACCTCGACTGGTCGTTTGTGGTGTCAGATGCATGCACGCACAGAGGCTGTGTCTTGGGGGATGAAGAATTGGGCCGCAAGCCGAAGCAAGTACAGGAGAGGCGCGTGATCGTTAAATAGCTCTTGTCAAGCACTGACACGACGTTGGGAGGCTTCATAAACAGAAGGCTGCAGATCAAGACCTTGACTTGAATGTGTTTCTCTGCAGACGAGTGAAATAACAGTGCAAGTGAAAGAAGAAACAGGGCCGCTCGTCTTTGTTGTGTTGCAGGCGTCGGTGAGTCGGCAATGACGCATCGGCCGTGCTGAGGCCAATCAATCTAAACGCTTGCCAGACTCCGTCCTTTTCGCTCACACATCTGCGACGACTCCTCGCTCCGCATACCACACACCCGACCACCAACGCAACCACCTCCGAGGCTGCGTCCATCACCTGTTTCCACCTTCCACATACAACCACCGCACACCATGGCGCTTAAGAGAATTAACAAGGAGTTGACCGATCTCGGCCGGTACGTCGTAGCGCCCCTCTGTCCTTCCCCTCCCCCACCTTGATGATGGTTCATCGACCGCTTCACCAAGTCTTCATATCGCAAGAGCAGACACTGACAGCCCTGTAGTGACCCTCCCTCATCCTGCTCTGCTGGTCCCATCGGAGATGACCTGGTACGTCCCTGAAAACTCCGCCTCAAAATTGAGCGCCTGCCTCGTGGCCACTCGATCACTCCGAAACAGAACTCGCTCTGACTCTCTCTACCTACAGTTCCACTGGCAAGCCACCATCATGGGTCCCGTAAGTCTTCGATTTCACGCTTGAGCTGTCGACGGCCGGACAACCCCGCCGTCGCCACTTCCACAACAAGCCCAGCAACAGCCTGGCTGACAAACTTCCAGGGTGACTCCCCATACTCGGGCGGCGTCTTCTTCCTCGCCATCCACTTTCCCACAGACTACCCCTTCAAGCCTCCCAAGGTCAACTTCACCACCCGCATCTACCACCCCAACATCAACAGCAACGGCAGCATCTGTCTGGACATTCTCAGAGACCAATGGAGCCCTGCTCTCACCATCTCAAAAGGTATGTAGCTATGAATCCGCCTGATCACTGCTTGAATTCAGAACTCGGCACAAACTGTTCTTGAATTGATGTCTGTTACTAACACAACCCCACAGTCCTGCTCTCCATCTGCTCCATGTTGACCGACCCCAACCCTGACGACCCGCTCGTTCCCGAGATTGCACACGTCTACAAGACTGATCGCTCGCGCTACGAGGCTACAGCCAGAGAGTGGACAAGAAAGTACGCCATCTAAAAAGTCTAGCAGCAAAGCCTGTTATAGGGCGCAATCAATGGCCGAACGAGTGCATCAAGGGTTATCTTATTCTCCTTAGCGTGCAGAGGCATTATTTCACGACGGATGGATTCTGGGGATGATTTGGGACTCTTTTGTTGACGAGTCGAGCGGCGGTAATCATAGGCCATATCTCTTTCCTCGAGGAGGGCGGCTGGCTGCTACCGCTCGCTCAGGCGCAGACGCAAAGATTCACTGCTTCAACACTCATGCACAACTCTCGGCTCAGCCTTGCTTTTCTACTGCCAGACACATGCGATGGAGTGTTATGGTGCATCGGTTTTCACTTTCAGAAAGTCAGATAGACTGGTAAAACAAAACATACGGAAATCCCACATGATAACGAACATATTGCTGTCCTTTTCCTGTTCCGTTCTTTTTTATTTTGTAGTTGTTCGTGCATTGTTAAAGCTTCGTCTTATAGTAGTACATATGGTTCAGTTCTGTGTCTGCGTGGCAGGTCTTTTTTCTTCCGAAACATGCACAGAATTACCCTCTGTCAACCCGTCCATCTCCCTCTGCCTACTCACCATCTCCTCTACCCACTGCTCCCCCCAAAGATCCACCGGGATCCTCATTTCATCAAAATACTTCTCACAATTACCCACCACGTTTTTGAGCAAATTACTCGCATCTTCTTTGCGCTTGGGATCTTGCAATTCCCAGGTTAGATCCGAGTGGAGTTGTTTGAAGGTTGCTTGGAGGTCTTTGATGGCGAGGGCGCTGCGGCCGAGGTCGTTGTATTGGTTTGCGGGGTCTTGGAGGTGGAGCATGTAGGGTTTGTAGGCGACGGGGTAGGCGATGCGGTGGCGTGCCCATAGGGACTATAGATGCGGTTGCTTTGTTAGTGATTGATGTTGTGAGATGGGAGGGAAGAAGATGTGTTTTGAGGATGAAATGGATGGGATGGGATGGGGACAAAAAGATGGGAGATATGGCTTACCGGATCCGTCTTCCTGGCTTCCCTCTCGTTCCAGGTCGGAATCGATTTCTTCTGAAACATGAGAAAAGGTTCGAGACTCAATGCGAAAAACTTGGTGTCGAATCTACTCCAAAAGTCAAGGATATAGATGAAGCAGGGGCCTGGTCTTGTCAATCTGGGCCCTTTTTGCTTCTCGGCTTGGTGCTTTAGAGCTGCCACACACATCATGAACAGAGTGTAGGAGCCAATGCCGCCAGTCCATGGATCTGAAAGACCACGCAAGTTCAAAGCAGTCTTCAGGACCAAGAAGATTGGTTTCAGTTGTGGGAATTCGGCGAGGTATTTTTTGGTGGCTTCTTGGGAGGCGTGTGTGTTTCTTGTGGATACGACTTGGACTTTGAGGCCTGTGGGTTCGTGGATGGCTTTGACGAGAGGGAAGTAGGCCACTTCGTTGATCTCGGCATCGGCAAAGTCTTCGTGTTGGTCTAACAAGGACTGGATGGTGCGGAGATGAGAAACCATCTTTTGTTTCCGCAACACCAGCTGTTCTCCTATGAATGCTGCTCTGGCGGCCTTGTCGATATCATTCGGCGCACGAGTACGGTCGAGCGTCGAATCAACGACACGAATGTCAATGTCCGAGTTTGGCATTGTGAGGCCTGTTGATTGAGAGCCGAACTTCTGAGCCAAGAGAGCTGGATCTGCTTGTTTGACCAGGTCGATCAGGATGTCGGATAGCTTTGCTCTTGCGGCGTTTTCTGATCGAGTCATCTCCATCCATTCGGCGAATGCTTCCATTTCGGTGTCGAGCCACTGTTTCATAGAAAACCCTTTGATCTTTGGTCGAAGAGCCCAGGCCAACGGGCGATGATAGCCTTTTAGGCCAGCAAGCATGGGTCGAGGAAAACTCTCGTATCGCAAGAAGTTCGTATGCGCGAGAGCAGGAATGGGCAATGTAGTTGATCGCCTAGCCTGCTCTGCACGGATGACAGCAAAGACTCTACGCAGGACTCCAAAGAAAGCAGCACGGTCTTCAAACTTGTAGTCCGGCACTGGTTCTATGGGATCCTCGTGCTTAGCAAGAAAATCGCGCCATTGTGAATATTGGACGGCGTTCTTTTCCCGGCGCACCTCGTCTGCTTCCTCTCTCTTCGCAGCTTCTGCAGCTCGATTCATGGACCTTAATTGGAATGTAGCAGCAGGATCTGCTTTGTCAGAGGCTTTTGTGACGATCTTGTTGAATGTTGCCCGAGCGGACTTGTCTGCTTTCTCTCGTAACGGCGTCTCAGGTGGCTGTCCCGCCCATATTTTTCTGATGGGGAGTTGGTCGTCCAAGAAGGAAGGGCGCAAGACTTCGGGGTCGGATTCGGTATACAGTCTACGAATGACGGAGGCGCGGTTGGAGTCTCGGTGTGCTTCGAGGGTGGCCGACAAGTCGTTCGGATTGATGTGTTGATCAAGGCGTTCCAGAGCCTTCAGCCGTGCAGCTTCTAGAGCCTTCACCCGCGCAGCTTCTTTGTCTCTGGTGTCGACTCTGTCGGGACTCTCGGGGACATGACTTTCATGGCGAAGTCGCTGAGAAGGATATGTCACGGCATGGCGAAAGATGTGGTGTAAGCTCTGTCGGCTGTCACGCAGACGCAATAGGTGCGGTTGGCATAGCATGAACGGGATAGTCGAATTGAATGCGTACGTCAGCGGTGTACGTCCCGGTATGTGTAGCGACCCGTTCAGGTAATCTCGAATGCGATTGATGTTTGCCTGCGAGATGGTTTGCTCGCCGTTGCAGTTCGCGATTGTATAAAGCGGCTCGGCCCGCTCTCACGCCCCGGGTTGGCGGCGTCAAGTCGCGACCTCCGAAGATTCCGGGCACGACCGGTGACAGCTTCTTGTCTCGTGTTCTTGGTTCCACTCTCAGTATCTTGATGGAGTGGACGTCGTGTCAGAGAAGTCTGAGCGTACTCACGAACCGCCAATGCCTGGTCAATGGTTGTTTGCCTCTCAAATTGATGCGATGTGTAGTGTCAAAGAATTGGCAAGTTAGATCATGAAGCTCAACTCCAGATGTTGCCGGATAATCCACATCCGTATGACGATTGAGCCGGTAGATCCATAGCGAAAAGGGACTTGGTTGAAGCCATGTGTATTGATGACCTGTGACGTTGTACATAGTTTGTAAGCCGATATAAGCTCCTATCACCGTTACTTTGATACCTCGTCTCCTGCTCCGTACCCCAGACTTCTTGCATACAAGTACCACAAGCAAGGGACCTGTCAGCTAGCTACCTCGCCTCGTTCGTCGACACCTTCAAGCTATCAGATCTCAATCGCGCAATGGCAGAACATATCTCTGATCCCACTGGTCTGAGAAGTAGCACAGGCTATATGCCGGTGAGTAGCTACCTGTGTTAAAGACTAGGCCATGATAGCTGCTAATACAGCTCAGATTGAGCAATATGGGCTGATAGGAAATATGCACACCAGTGCCCTAGTGGTGTGTACTCTTGGCTACCAAGTTTGATTCCAGCTGACACTTTCAAGGCAATTGACGGAGGCATTGATATGATGTGTTGGTAGGGGCACGACAGACCACTTAAAGCTATGATGGAGATCGATTGACAATCCTCACAGGCCTGACTTTGATTCTCCCTCTGTTTTCTGCCGCATGCTGGACAAGAACAAGGGCGGCCATTTCAACATCGGCCCTCCTCCTGGTCTTAAGATCACAACGAAGCAGCAATATCTGCCCAGCAACAACATCCTCTCAACCAGATATCTGCACGACGATGGTGTTTTGACTCTCACCGACTTCTTTCCTCGTCCACTGAGAACAGACAAGCTCGGCCCTTCTGTTGGAAGAGGTGGCACTGTCGATCCTCGCAGCGAACTCAAGAAGTGGCTGGTTCGCAGGGTTGAGTGTATCAGAGGTGCCACTGACGTTGACGTCGAGGTGTTTCCTGCTTTCAACTATGCTCAGGACTCTCACACTACTGAGATCATCAAGTCCGACGACGAAGCACAGCGGATAGTACACTTCCGCTCTGAGAAGCTGTCTTTGGAGCTTGTGGCTACCATAGACTGTGGCGATGATGCTTCTTGCCCAGAGCTTCCATTCTCGAAGAAACAGATCGAAGGCTGCTCTCTAGGTGAAGGCGTGACTGCGACCATCAAACTCCAGGAAGGCCAATCTGTCTCCTTCGTATTGCGAGATCTTGAGGAGAACAACAAGGAATCAATCTCTACTGCTCTCCTTGACCAGGTCCAACAGGATACGTCAACGTACTGGTTCAACTGGATCTCCAAGTCAAAGTACAAGGGACGCTGGAGAGAAGTCGTCAGCAGAAGTCTGATGATCCTAAAGATGCTCACCTTCGAGCCCACCGGAGCCATCGTCGCCGCACCCACCTTCTCCCTCCCAGAAGACTTTGGCGGCGGCAGAAACTGGGACTACAGATTCTCCTGGGTCAGAGATTCGTCTTTTACAACATATATTCTGCTGCGCATGGGCTTCACCGAAGAAGCAGAAGCCTACATGAATTTCCTCTCTGCTCGCCTCATCGACTCTCGCAAACCTGATGGTGGTCTACCTATCATGTTCTCCATCCGTGGCAGCACCGACTTGCCCGAGATTGAACTCTCGCACTTGTCTGGCTATCTAGACAGCAAACCCGTACGCATCGGCAACGGCGCAGCTTTCCACAAGCAACTAGACATTTATGGAGAAATGATGGATTCCATCTACCTCTACAACAAGTACGGCAAACCCGTGAGCTACGATCTCTGGGTCGCAGTCCGCAAACTCACAGACTATGTTTGCGGCATCTGGAAAGAAACAGACATGTCAATCTGGGAAGTCAGGTCCGCACCCATGAACTACACGTACTCGAAGATTATGCTCTGGGTAGCCATCGACAGAGCACTGAGACTAGCAGACAAACGCTGTTTCCCCTGTCCAAACAGGATGAAATGGCTCGAAACCCGCGACGCAATCTACGACGACGTCATGGGAAAGGGATACAACCACGATATGAAATGCTTCATCCAAAGCTATGAGAGCAATGAGGTGCTAGACTCTGCAGTCCTCATCGCACCTCTGGTCTTCTTCATCGCACCAAATGACCCCCGCTTCACATCCACCCTCGAGCAAATCCTTCTCGCGCCCGAAAAAGGCGGTCTCACCTCCACTGGTCTGGTCTACCGCTACAACACTCTGAAATCCGACGATGGCGTTGGAGGCCGCGAAGGCGCATTTTCAATGTGCACCTTTTGGCTTGTCGAAGCACTCACCCGTGCCGGCGCTTACGACAAAAAGTACTTGATCAAGGCCATCAATATCTTTGAGAACATGTTGAGTTTTTCCAACCATTTGAACATGTTTTCAGAGGAGATTGCGAGGAGTGGAGAGCAGCTTGGTAATACTCCTCAGGCGTTTTCGCATCTGGCGTTGGTTAGTGCTGCGTTCAATCTCGATCGCGTGACTCAGGGGAGTGGTGGTATGTAGAGGATTAACAGCATGTAAAAGGAGAGCTGAGTAGCCTGCTTCCTCTTATTATGCAGAAACGTACAATCATCATAATACACGCTGTTTTGACAAGAAAGACCAGGGCGAATTTTAAAATGACAACACTGAGTGAGTGAGTAGAAAAGGGTAGTTCGGATTCTTATTTTGTACAAGTTTGGGAAGCAGCCAGCCATAAAACGCCGTCAAGAGTATCTTACGCTAACCATGCCGATGAAATCGTTGTTTTGTAAACAAAGGGGGAGAAGAGAGAAAAAGCAGGATCGGAACAGTGTTTACTTGTTCAAAGATCTGTCGTGGCCGAGAGCGTTGACGTTGAGACCAAGACCTTGGGTGTCGAGGTAGACCTTGTTGTTGCTCTTCTCCAAGATGGAGGCGACGTTTCTGGCATTCTCAAACTCACGCAGCTCAATGTAACTGCGGCTCTTCTTGATGGCGTCACCAATCAGCTCGGCGGAACGGGCCTCACCCTGGGCGCGGACAATCATGGCTTGCTTCTCCTGGCGGGCCTTGTCGACGACGAAGGCGGCACGCTGGGCTTCTTGTTGGGCGACCTGCTTGGCCTCGACTGCGGCGGTGAACTCGGGCGAGAAGGCAAGGTGCTGGGAAACGTGTTAGCTGAATGGAGCGTCAGATGGAAGATTGTAGGGTTGTACCGTTAATGAGACATCGTCGAGCATAATGTTGAATCTGGCAGCGCGCTTCACGAGGTGATCGCGAACGAGTCTCGAAACATTCTCTCTCTGGGTGATCAACTGGGAGGCGTTGAACTGGGCAACAACACTCTTGAGGACCTCGTTGACGATACTGGGGAGGACACGCTCGTCGTAGTCGGTTCCAAGAGTACGGTAGATCTGAGGCAGGGCATCGACGCGGGGTCTGGACAGGACACGACAGGTAATGTTGACCATCTGCAAATCCTTGGTGCCGGTGAGGGAGGCGACGTTGCGAGGCTTTGCGCGGACGTCGTAGACGATGGGAGTCTCAACCCATGGGATCTTCAAGTGGGTTCCTTCGGGGTAGATGTCGGCCTTGACACCACCGACACGGCTGTACTTGACGGCGCGGCAACCACCATCGACGTTGAAGAGGGCGTTGTTGAAGAGGTAGACACCGCCCAGACCGAGGGCGATGACAGCGATACCACCGAGAGCGCCTCTGGGATTGGGTGTTGGGCCGCCGGCTCCAAATCTGTACATTTGCCTCGTCTCAGCTTCTTGTTCGAAGTTACAACTATGGAAAGAGGGTTGCGCACTTTCTTCCCGACTTCTGGGCTTGCTCCAAGCTCTTCTGCAGGTTCTTCCACATATCCCGGGGGTCCGACATGGTTGCGACGATCAAGGCGAGCTGGGTGGTGATAGAAGGCGTGACGGTGACTGTGAATAGCTTCAAGGTTGAAGGCGTCGATGATGATGCAGCACGGACCAGGCCAGACCACTCCACGTTTTGTGCATTGTACTTGTGCTACGACCTCCTCGTTTATGCAAGTCACCATCAACACCGTTACATGTCAAATATAACCACTCCATCGCTCTGGCATCCCTCTCTGAAGTGGTATTCTCACATGCTATACACTCGCGTGACATGCACCGATTGTTGCAACCATCCTCAGCCTCTTATACTTCGTGTTCGGCGTCGTTGTTGTCAAGACAGCCGAAAACATCTCGGCATTGTCGGCTGCAGCGCTTGCAAGTAAACAAGAGCCAGCCTGCATTTCGTGATTCCCTGCCACCTATTAAATTTTTGTTCGCATCGTACTTTATGACTCCCCTTAAGGGATGACTGGCCGGCCAGTTTGTCCTACTTATCCTCTTACACGACTTGATCAACTCGCCGCCTGGCTCAGCCACATTCTGACGACAACAAACGTTTGCTGCAAAGTGCCTGCCTGAATCGCTACCAATTTGATATCTTATACCATCTCTGCCTAGCCGTAGCTTTTGCTTTCTTGCAGCTACCTGCGTGCTATCCTCTGCATCTATGGCATCTGCAATCGAAGCCAGATCTCTAGCTCTTTTGACGACGATTGCCTCCGATCCTCCGGCGTACCCAAGAAATCCAACTCAACTTCCACACGCCCCACTAACTCTGTACATTGTGAGAGTTCCTGGCAGCAAAGGTATGGATCCATCCAGATTCCTTGAAGATGGGATGCTGACCAGGATTCAGATGTCTTTCTGACCCCTCTGAAGCCAAGGGCAAAGGTCGTTAGTGCCGAAGATGTCCAGAGCTCCTTGTACTTCTTGCATATCGATATTCCAGAGGATCATCTTCTCGAATTACCCGAGGAGATCACTGTACCGGATGTCCCTACTGCGTCAACAATCAGTCGCAAACCACTACCAACACCTCCAACTTCTCCTGCAGATGGTTCTCCGAGACAGAGGAGCGCTGTCTTCGACACTAAACAGCAGCTTGGAGTGCCCCAGCGCAAGCCCGTCCGTCAAAGTCTGGACCTACCAGACATTCCACCGCGACCACCTATGAGAAGTCCCCTGAGCCAACATGGTCAGTTTACTGTGGATGAGCATTTTGATGGCAGACCATCCTATTCGAGGCGTCTGCTTAGCAATCAATTCTTGGATCCAAACGTGGTTTCGG
Organism: Aureobasidium sp. GC_Fusr_1; assembly: GCA_026538705.1. Classification (NCBI taxonomy): domain Eukaryota; kingdom Fungi; phylum Ascomycota; class Dothideomycetes; order Dothideales; family Saccotheciaceae; genus Aureobasidium; species Aureobasidium sp. GC_Fusr_1. The sequence goes on along the minus strand of JALPCE010000054.1, from coordinate 39,341 downwards.
GTCGGCCTTCCCTGAGTTGCAGGAGCTCTTACGCTACAGAGGGCGCTAGTCGATCCTCCTACCAAGGCCCTCCAAATCCCGAGGAGGACGAGCGCTGTGTCTCGCTGACTCTTATCCGTCGTGATCCTTCATCAGGCTTCCAGTGGAACGTAGCTAAGATTCGTGACCCGCCGGTTCATGAAGTGGCTTCCGTGCTGGGAGGAGACGGCTCCATCAAAACCAAGAAGGCAGGAGCTCCCCTGTTCATCGAGATCTACAATCCTGGATACTCGAAATTCCTGCAGTCCGACCACAGCAGACCGGTCTCCCGAGGAAGTGCTGATATGGCTTCGCTCTCACCATATTCGTCTTCGGACCGTGATAACACGTTTCGTCGAAGGCTCTACATGGATGGTTCAAGATTCGCCGACCACTCGTATGGACATCACAAGACTCCTTCTTGGAACGGTGAGCAGCAAAGTCAATATCCTTCTGCGCAATTGAACCGACAGAGCTTGCAAGCTGCACCGAAAGCTCTGGTTGATAGGAGGAGCAAAGGCTACACCTTCCGCAGCCCATGGGGTGGGAAATGCGAGTTCTCGACTGGTGCGGCTGGCAGATCGTTGAAGGTACGTCTGTGTTGAGTCTGGTACAAGGTGGTGTACTAATGTTTCATAGTGCAAACATGTCCTCGAGAATCCTTCAAGCGCTGCATCAGAAGTTAGTGAGCTGCGCTTCAATCTTCCAACAGGCAGCACTACTAGGAGTATTGTGTCTACTGATCCTGCAGCAAAGAGATCCTCAGTGATTACAAAGCCAGCCCTGCACAGGCACTCAACTTCGGACGAGTTTACCAACGGTCCTCTTTCTCCTGGCATGGCGAAGTTCCTGGACGAACATGGTAACATCGATCTTTCTCTCGGACAAGAGCGCGCTGGAGGTGGTTTTCAGGGGAAGCAGGCCAAGCTCGGAAAGCTGATCATCGAGGATGAAGGCGTCAAGATGTTGGATTTGATAGTGGCAGCCAACATGGCCCTCTGGTGGAGGGCGTACGAGAGGAAGCACTGAGCGCGAGCACTGAGCGCGATGCGCCAGAGGCTATACAGATGCTTGGAAGGCAGTCTACGCAGAGCTGTAGGCGCTGCGCGGAGTTATACAAAAAAGCCCTTCTCGTTTACCTCACTCAACGCGAGAATTCCACAGCCAAAATCGCGTCCACTTCGCGTATATCTTGGCCCATCATGGTGGACGAAGCATGGAAGCTGGTCTACAACCAGATGAGACAGAGACGCTGCTCAAGCTCAACCATCAGCGCCGGCGCACACTCGACACCCTCACCTCCTCGCTCAGGCAACCCCCTCGAAGACATGAGACACATTCTCGCCCCTGAGCCTGACTATGGCGAAGACGTATTACAGCTCGAGGTCACCATGGAGCAGCTTTGGGAATTCATGGACCAAATCAACACCGATGGCCCCGATGACTTTCTCAAGACCAACCACCTCAAGCTGGTCATTGACTCTTCAGATTTTGGCGACTGGGAAGACGACAGCTGGTAAGTTACGGTGTAACTTCCTGCGCACAACAGATCTTACTAACTGTGTCTTGTTCTTAGGTGTCTCTTTCTGGCAACCTTTGCACCCCTGTGCAAGAATGTCATTCATCTCAGCATCTACATCAAGGGCACCAACCTCTTCACTCGCCACAACTATGTTAAGCCCGAGATCATCATCCAGGAAGAAGTGCCTCTTCCAGTCAAGGGCAAAGGCAAGGGTGTCGATGCCGACTTGGGCCCTTACAACTCCGCTCCCACCTCCAACGGCAACAGTGAAGGTGCCGCAAAGAAGCCCAAGTTCACTCGCTCGAGCATGAACTCGACCGCCAACGCCGACTTCATCCCACCTTCCCTTACCCCAACTGCCGATACATGCAACAAGCGCGGCCCCTCATACACGACCAAGAAAATCCCTTCCCCCAAGATCAACATTCACGTGTATGAGAAAGCCATCGTCCCCGCCATCATCGACATGTTTGCCAACCGCGAACCCCCTCTCGCCTTCATCACCATCCAAGGCCCCATGCAACTGTCCCTGCGCCGCCACATCATCAGCTCCATCAACCCAGGCTACATGTCTTCCCTAACCTTGCTCACAGAAGCCGGTCACCACTACCTCGACAATGCCAACGTGCACCCCGTCGAACTCTGGGAAGCCCACGACCCCGAAGTCACGTTTCTCAAAAAGGGCATCCAGGACCCCGAGGACTTTGGTCAGTTTGGCAAGCAAGGTTCAAAAGACTGCAATATGCATGGTCTGGGCGAGTGGATCGTGCCTTCTGGTAAAGGTGCCAGAGGTATCTGGGGTTGGAGAGTTGGTGCTCCTGGCGTCAGGGTTTGGAGAGGTCCTAGCACTAGTTGGGTTGGTAGAGAAGGCATCTGAGACCTGGTTAACTTGCAAACGAAACTCACGAAAAGGGGAAGATGAGTATAAGGGGGCTGATTGAACAAGGAGGAGAGAGAGAGAGAGAGAGGCAAAAAAGCAAAAAGCGAATCAGCAACACAAATGTAGAATAGGAGTAAGTAAACACACAAAACAAGACCCCAAGCAAAAACTTTCCCAATCACAACTTGTCGTGTACTTTTGAAAATCATGAAAAGAAATTAGAGTTATTCAGAGTTCAAATGTGTGGTGGCCACAGAAGGCTTACGATTTATCGCCTCTCGGATGCAAGTTTGCCGGGTCGTGTCGAAAGACTAACTGTGCATTTATATAGCTGCATATCGTACATCCATTGACACATGAAGGGGGTTGTGTGTACTTGTCCTGTTACATGTACCCATACACTTTCTCTCTTGCCTCACCAAAGTGACCAGAAGCAGCACAATGCAGCAAGTCATGTTGAAAACACCGCAGTGCATTAAAGTCGAGATGACCCAGAAAGAGAGGAGCAAGACAGAAGAAGAAAGAAAAAGTACAATAGAAAGAATAACATTTCTTTTGGAAATTCGTGCGCGTTTCCTTGTTCTACGGTTTCGAGGAGCCTAGCTCCACTCTTTCCAATACTCTGGTATCCCTTTTCTTGTGTTTTGCCCACAGAGCCGCATGGAAAGTTATGCTTGTTCGTCCATACTGAACAAAAAGACGGCAAACTTGTTGTTCTGAGTATTCTGAACTGCTCTCGTTCGGAGCTTGCCCATCTCTCTTTTGGGCATCCTCTAGTAAACCTTCTTCTTCTCGTCGACACTGAACTGGCCGGGACCCATGTTGACCAAGAGGAGAAGACCACCGACAATCGAGAGGATTTGGAAGAAATCGTACTTAGCGAAGTCCTTGTGGGGGTGGTTGTGGTGCAGCTGTTGGGAAAAGTCAGTCTTACAATCCAAAGAATGCAAATGAGAAGAGGTGATGCCCAAAAACTTACAGTCCAGAAGTTGTTGACGAGCAGGTTAAAGACACTGAGGATGACGACAAGCATGACGGCACTCCACTTTGCCTTGAAGCCAACAACAACCATGACACAAGCAACGGCACCCAGCAAGATGACGACAACTCTTCCAAAGCTCCACTCGCCAGCGAAGACGAAGCCAACAAAGAGGAAGATGAGCAAGACGCGTCCGGCAAGCTGGAAGTACATCTTGCGGTCCTTTTCGTCGAGGGTAGGGAGACCGGCAGGGGCGAAGCGCTTGCGCACCCAGCTGTCGGACAGGACCATCAATAGACCTCCCATGACCGACAGGTTACGCAGGAAGAAGTTGAGGTCGAAGATGAGGCCGTAGCCGAGGGCTTGGGTGATGACGACGCCGAAGAGACCCATGACGGCGTATTCACTGTGCTTGCGGACGATGATCATGAAGGACGAGACGCTCATGGCGATGACGTTGGCGATGAGGAACAGGTGGGTGAGGCCGGAGGGGACTGGTGGTAGCGGTGTGTTAGTTGAGAGTCTCGGACAGCGCGGCGGAGCAACGTACTGTGTCTGTAGTCGTGCAGGTAGGTGAGCTGGTCGCTCCATTGGGTGATGATGCGCAGGGCATCCTCAAGGAAGGTCACGACGATGAGGAAGCGGCCAATGGCAGGGATGTAACTGGAGTGGTGTTAGGCGGGCGAGGGCGAGAGAGAGGCGTACTCGTAGGCACTCACGGCTTGACGGGATGCGACAAGGTGTCGAGCCAGTCTTCAATCTTGCTGGTCTGTTCGCGGATGGCATCCAGCGGGCTGGGATCGTTGGTGGCATCTGGTCGTCCGGGACCGCCAAACGAAGGCTGCGAGCCCAAGTGGTATCCTGCCGTCCCTCTGATTTGGGCCATGGTTGCTGTGGAAAAATGGTGTAAGGGGGGGAGACTCTGGTCGGAGTTGGACGAGAGGTCTAGTAGAGAGCGGCTAGAGGCGTGGGGAAGAATAGACCACTTGTCAGCAAAACGAAGCTTGTCGCAGCTAACGTTGGCGAACTCCCTTTTTTGGCCAGAGTCTTTGTTGGACGAGCCCGCCGTTCAGGGCCTACAATAAATATACTCCTCCATTGTACTTGTACGCCGTCCGATGACTGTTCTAGCCGCTACTGTAACGACTCCTTCTGTACTTCTCTCACTACCTGTGTCGCATACAGCTGTGACGCATACTGTCCTCTTTCCTCGGCATCTTCAAGAGCCCATCAAGCTTTACGACCATACTCCACAATGCCATCATCGAAACCGCACAGCTGATAAATATAGATATAGAAAGAAAACCATTGCATTTTGGATACATCGAAAGTACAAGAATAAACCGGGCAGGAACACGAAGAACCCTTTGAACGCCTGTTCTCGATCCAGTCGCATCTCTTTGTCTGTGGTTTCTTTGCGGCCTTGTAGAAGCAGTCAATTGTAAGCAAAGATTGTAACAAACCCCTCGAGATGCCCTGAGGGAATACCCTTGCGTGAAAACAAAAAACACGAGATAGGCTAGCATTCTGCTTCGACCTTTTGACTTCCGTGTCTCTATCGACCAGTGTCTGTATTAGATCAAAGAGGCCGAGAAGCACTTGTTTGTCCGTGTGCCTTTACACAGACGGCGCTGTGGCCTTAGTTTTGTAACTTTGAACCGATCAAGCAGCCCACTGAGAATCATCAGGGTGGCTGCCTGCATCGTAGCCAGAGTCGTAGAGGGACGAGAATCCGTTGGAAGCGGCCACAGGCTTGGGTGCAGGTGCCGTGACCTTGGGCAAGGGTACGGCCTTCTCGATTGGTGCGTTGACCACGGAGCCGGCATCACTGGTGTTTGAGTCCTCGGATCCGACAATGGGAGCCTTCTTCTTCTGCTGCTTCTTGCCCTTGGGCACAGTGTTCCAACCCGAATCGTCTTGGCTGATTTGCTTGGCAAGTCTCAGCTGGTCCTCCTCGGAAGCTCCATTGCTAGACTCGAAAGTGTCGAGCAGGGGAGCGCTCTCGTTGGAGACGGCCACGGTAGGAGCCTGGGTGACACGGTTGGCAACATCGGCAGCCCATGCGCTGCTGGTTGGAGGCTTGGAAACGGGAATGCCGTTCTTTGCGGGCTCTCCACGAGCTTCGCGGGCAGCACGGCGTTGAGTCTCGAGCAGAGTCTGACGTTCCTTCTCTTCGGCCTCTCTCTGGAGTCTACGCTCCTCGACCTTCTTACGGTTCTGTCTCTGCTTCTTCGTCTCCTGTTCCTGTGCTTGTGTTTGGCGAGGCTGGTTGGCCTTAGCCTTGGTGGATCCGGTAAGACGGAGGACAGATGGGCCGTCAGCGGCAGGCTCAAGCATGTCTGAAACATCACCAGCGGCCAAAGAGGGAGACATGGAAGGGGTGAGGTCGTCATCAGCATCGGCAGCGGTGGAAGAAGCAGAAGAGAAGGTCTTGGAAGACTGCTTCACTGTTCTGTTGCGTGACTCGGTGCGAGAAGGAGGGGCAAGGCTGGTGCCCTTCTTGAGGCTGGCGAGCTGTTGAGCCCAGGCCTTGCTATCCTCCTCTTGGGCGACATCGTCGTCAACCTCCTGGCGCTTGGCTGGGGGAGCAGGTGTGAGAGAGGGAGCGGGTGCGGCGGCCTGCTTCTTGCCAGCCTTGCGCTTCTTGGAACCATCCGAGACCTTGGTGGTGCTATCGTCACCGCTCTGGACACTCAGTTCAGGAAGAGTGACGCCGGTAGCCTTGGTGACTTCGGACTTGGGCTTGGGCTTGGTCGAGTCTCGTCGGCGAGCGGCCTTGGGTTGAGGAGCGACAAAGTCCGAGACTGAGGCGGAGCGAGTTCTGTTGGCGACGGGCTTGCCGTGCTGGAAGTAGTAGTAGTAGACGGCAGCAGCACCGATGAGGGCGACTGCCCACGATTGCCAGGGCTCCATGTTGAGAGATCGCTACCACACGACAGGTCAGTTGAGCGGCGTGACAGAGGGAGTCGACGGAAGAGCTCACTCAATTGAGTAGCGGCGATTTTCGAGACTTCTGGCGGGATTGACGAAGTTGATGGCTGGGTTATGAGATGGAGGACACGGGACAACATGCAAGGAAGGAGACTCAATGTGGTGCGGAGGCGCAAGGACGAGGGATTCCCAATATTGCTATACGTCAGCCTCAACGCCGGCAGACGAGGACAGTTTACAACAAGCTGGAACAGTCCAATGTGTCACGCTTATCTGGAGTACATGCTTTGACTCAAAGCTACATATGACATCTTTATGACTTGTATAACATCCGAAACGCCTCAATATTCGCCAGACAGAGCGCATTAACGTCTGTCACATGAGGTATATACATGCTCAATGAACCGCCAACTTTGCCAAGGAAGCCGCAGCGACTCAAAGCTCGGACTCCGTAAACAAACGCTGGGTGTGATAGTGAAGGCAACTTTGACACAACCTCACTGCTAGCAAGAGAGCAGGATCTAGTTTCTTGACTCGCAAAAGCTGAAGTCGAGCAGATTATTGCCTCGTAAAGAGTTACCTGCCACATTAATGCTACCGATCTCCGAGATTGAAGTTCATCTACTTTCGAAACAGCCACTATCCGGCTATCCAGATGCCCACACCACCCCTATCATCACTTTGCACACCATCTCCGGCATCCAGCACTCTGAGTGTCTTTTGGAAGTATGCATCCACTACTCGCAGTGCTGGCCAGACCCAATGTCCTTTCTGCCCGTGGCGTTCGGTGAGAGCATCTTCGTCAACATCATATATAAACAACCTGTAGTCAACCTGAACGCGACTCATCGGGGTTAAGCTCACAGCTCGGTGCTTCGATCCGCTGAAAGCAAATAAATCATTCGCTTCCATGGTCAGATTGAATGTCAAGAAGTGCATCGACGGATTCTCAAGAGTGTATGAGACAGTGATGGCTTCGTTGTCTGTGTCTGAAGGTGTGTTCGCTGTACACAGTACTCTAGGCTCTGCAGAGGGAATGGTCATACTAGGGACTGCAAGCATGGTAGTAGTTGCATCCTGCTCGCTAGCGTCGTTCCTGCGCCAAGTGACTGCCAAAGACAGTTCTAATGCAGAAGGACGTCGATCCTCCAGCGTCAACTTGTGCACTTCCAGGATGTGAGGAACATCCATCATATCCTTCAGAGCCATGGTTCGCGACACTTTTTGCGGTTTGGAAGACTCCTCGACGCTACACACAGCGTTACTGGTGACCCTGTTGACAACTAGCCGTGTTGCCTCAACTAATAGAGGTTCGGCAGAGAAGGATACCACGCGACTGGTCAAACACCATCTTTGTGACATGCCTCTTGCTGGTTTCGACTGCTCATCATTGTCTTCAGGTAGATCCGGTAGGCTGAAGTAATTTGGATATGTTCCGGTGTGAAGGCGAGGCCCGAAATCATAGTTGGCCTCGAAGGGGCTGACGAATGGTATGACTGACTCCAATGTCTTCATGACGGATGTTTCGGGATCTGAGGCCAGACGGTAGTTAACCTCTAACCTCAGAGTATACTCTGAAAGTTCTAGCGGCGCCATGAATTCGAGTGTATGGGACTTAGATTCGTTGGCCATTATCTTGCCAATCTGAAGGTTGGTCAGGTCCAGATCGTTGGCTTCGTTTTTGTTGTCTTTCCAAGCGAGCTCTAGGCTAACCTCTGCATTGTCTTGTCCTTCGGCGCGTACATAGGCGTCAACTTCCTCTGCTTCTTCATTGAGAATTTGAACTTCGAGGGCCACTTTCTCGCCAGTAAAGTATTGCTCCCTAAGGTTCGTGATGCGCAGCTGGACTTTTGGTGGTTTTGGCAGTACTTGGATGGTATTCGGCTCTGCTCTGGGGATATGCTTTCTCAAAAGCTTGTCTTCTGATTGCAACCACCAGTTTGGAGAAGTGATGTCTGTTGGACGACTGAGAACGTGTTCGAGTGTAGCGCTAGATGACTTCAGCACTAGCGATGCACCAGTGGCACCGAATGCATCCGGATCGCGAAGTGGTATCGTCAGATTGAAAACACGAAGTTGACCAGGCTTGAATGTCAGGTTCGCACTTGTAAGTAAACTCTTTGCCATAGGGTGAGATGGGTCATGCTCCTCTTGAACTCTCAAATCCGTTGACAAAAATTGACTGACGTCTCCAGAGTGATTGATCACCAAGCTCTTGATGTTGGTACTGAAATGAACACGAAGTTCTGTCAAGGTCAAATTGCTTTGCTGTGCTGATCCGTTGAAGATAACTGCAACTTGACAGATGGCAGTATCTCCAACGAAGCCTTCACCTGACAGGAATGAGAATGTGATAGAGACTTAATCTTGACATCAGCTCAGTCCAGAGTAGCATCGGCACGAAGACTTACATGGACAGAATCTTGACTGGGTATTCAACAGAATGTGCATAGGGTCATCGTTACTATCAGCTCCTGATAAGCATTGCAAAAGGTCGATATTCTTCCGAGACTTGAGGGCTGCTGCGGGTCAGAGAAGTCATGAATGCCAGACGAACGGGACTTACGTTGATATGTGAGCTCCCAGGCACTTTCAGCCTGGAGCTTAGCATTACCCGTCTTTCCGGCAGAATCGTAGATCAACTCTAAAACTTCTACTGCTAGATCGAACCATTTTTCTCGCCTCCAGACCATATTCTTCCATACTGGCTGCAGAGTCTGGAGTACTTCGTCGTAACGCTCAGCCTTGTGAAATTCGCGCGCGAGATCAATCTTGACTTGCTGGACTGCTCTCATCTGGCCTCTGTTGGACATGATACTTTCTACCCGTTCAGTCTGACTCTGCAGATCCAGCAAGTAGTCGTATGTGCTGTGGCCAGACAAGGGTGCCTCTTCATGAGGTTGTGGTACCATGTAGGTATCGTATGTTCTGGTCCGGCTCGCAAGCTGAGCCGCAGTAGTCTCGCTCGGAAGTGTTCTGTCCTCTTGAGGAATAGCTTCTGCGTTTCTTTTTCGCGCCATGAGATGTTTGCAGGCCAGTCTCCACCAGTATCCTGGATGGTGTAGCAGATGAAACGGCATCATACGTTCCATAGTTGAGTACAGCTTCTCGGCTGGAGCATATATGGTGAGAGCGTTGGTCTGATCTTCAAGGTCGGACAGATCCACGGGTTTGAAGACAGGCAAATCAGCCATCTCGATGAGTTGCGCCATCATCTTCGCCCAGCGTGCTTCCCATGCTTCCCAGCTGTAACTGTTGTCTGTGCCCTTTCCACGACGATCAATCAAATCTCGCATGCGCTCTTTGTAGTTGTACCAAGACTCGGCAGCACCAGATGTCATGCCCCTCCATATTTGACAGCGCAAGACACGAAAAGCAATAACGTCGCAAAGTGACCGAGCTTCTTGCCAGCGGGCCGACCAACTTGGTGTATGTTCCAGACTTCCTTCAGGACCGAACAATTCCTCCAAAGCAGACTCATAATGCCTCTGGGCTACGTCCATCTCTTGTCGGAATTCTGCGAAGACAGCTAGTTTAAAGTCGTAGCGTACGTTCCAGCCATTGACGGTCAGGATCTGCGACGTGCCGCGACTTGCCGCAGCGGGTATAGGTGGAGGAGCAGGGCGGCCTCTTTTTCTTCGTGAATGCTTTGTCAAGTCCCTGTAGTAATCAACACAGACGGGCTGCAAGGCTCTCAAGACACTCGACACGAAGGTGGGCAGATCTGTCTGAGAGTCTGAGACGTCAAAGTGAAAGCAGGAAATTTTTGGATCGAGGGAAGTTGCTCTCCTGATATTGGCGAGACGTTCTTCAAAGTCGAGGGGAGAGATAGCAGCATCATCCGAGACGAGGACGACGGCGTATCGTGTTTTGAAACCAGATTTGGCGATTGCATTCTTGGTGTCGTTGATGTGATTCTTCAAAGCGGCATCGTTGGTTGGATCGGAGTGCAGAGTCTGAAAGGAAAGATAGACGGCAGGGATACGAGATTGATGCTTCGCCAGCCACATGGGAGTCATAAGGCCATCAGGAAAGACGGGAGAAGAAGGAGAGAGCGGAGATAGAGGCGAGTGAAGGTCATGGCTGGTGGATGAAGAAGGATTGGGACTCCCGGGAGGAGACTGTGAGGGCACTATAGGCGGAGGGGCAGCCTTTCTGGGAGGGAAGACAAGAGACTGTGTTTGGTCAGTATGACGGGCATGTCAGAGTGCAGGCAGTCGGCGGCATACCTACCCTCCCGATACTCGACAACTTGAAGCCTATCAAGCCAGACCTGTTGGCCAAGGCCTGATCGCTCCAAGACAGAGAAGCGCCATGGGCACGCAGGAATTCGTCCAAGAGGGAATCGGCATGAGGACCAGAGAGTGGAGCAGAGTTGTCGACGATCCTTAGGCCACCGCCTTGTCGTGGGTTCGTAGGCGTCGCTGTCGAAGCATTGGTAGACGAGTCGGCCGTCGGGAGACCAGCTAGGGCGATGAAGGGCAAATTGTGGGCGACATAGTCTTCGGGATAGGCCTCCATGTCTGCGCGATCATGGTTTACTGATATGCAGCGTAGAAAGTTGTTGCTATCATCAGCTGCGCCGTGCAAATGACGCGCCTTGAAGCTGGGGGAGAGGCCGAAGGTGGAGAGTTTGAGGTTGCGAGTCAATCTTCCTACACTTTCTTCTCTCTCTCTCTCACAACTTCTTTCTCAACACACCTACTCAGCCCTGCCAACATGGCGGCACAACAGACCATCATCGCCGAGACGATACGCGGCATGAAGCTGGCCATGCGCCGCCGCGACAACGACTCCGACTCGGACTCGTCCATCACTCAGCCCACCAACCGCGGCAACAAGCTCAAGCGCAATGCTCGCCATGTGCGCGAGGGCCGCCTCGACACCACCCATGGCCGTAGCTACAAGAAGCGCATCGACTACGCCGGCTACGACCGCTACATCCTGAACGAGAACCCCCTCGGCTTCGACGACGACGGCGACCTCATAGACGACGACGAATACGATCCCGACGACCAAGACAGCTCCGATCAACACGCCAACCCATGGGCAGACACCAAGCTTGAAGACCTGCTCGCTCCCTTGACTTCGCCCGCCGACCTCGCACATCACCCCTCTCTGTCCGTACCCTTCCTCTCGAGGCCCATCAGCGAAATGGCAGAGAACGCTCGCCAGGCCATGCATCGCGAGAAAGAGACTCTATGGCATATCAAGCAGCTACTACTCAGATTGCGTGGCGACGACCATTGGATCCCCGTTGGCAAGCTTGAATCCGAACACGATCTCATGCTGCTAGACCCCTCGGCCGCGCCCATCGATGACAACCTGTCCACCACAATGCCTCCCGAGACCTCTGCCATAGACCACTACAGACCCGAGAACAACACACAGACACAACCAGACCCGCCACTGCAGAACGGCACTCAGACGGATGCTGTCGACCATCAACAACAGAATCCGTCCTACACTCTTCCTTCGCCAGACGCCTCACCCGAAGGAACCATTCAACATGCCATGACGACTAGGCGTCAAGCTCGCACGTCGCCAACTCCCGACCCTAACTTCCCTTCTTCGTCGCCCGCTCCTTCATCCATACCATCGATCCACGGCTTCTTCCACGTTCCGGACTCCGCACTACCGGACCGAGACTATGGCCTCCCCGCCAACGAAGCAGACGATACACGCCGTTTATTACTACTCTACTGTCAAAAACAGGAACAAGTCGTTCGCGAGTCGGAACAGATGCTCGAGGGCCTACTCAAAGCAGACCGCGTGAGAAAAGACGTCTGGCGCTGGTGCAAGACAGAAGGTCACATGGGCGAAATGAGCGACGGCGAAGACTGGTACGACATGGACGAATGGAATCTAAGCGCACCCTTACAAAAAGGCAAAGAAGAGGAAGAGGTAGAAGACGAAGGCAGAGTCAAAGGAAGACGAAGACGCGGCGCCCAGCACTAGTGTCTGATGAAATACAACATGTGTCCCCTGTAGCAGTTCTCACAACTTTGGCTTTCCCGTTTTCTCTGGGTGTGCTTTGCTTGCGCCGCGATCGTTCTCTGTGGGCTCGGTGTCGCTGGTCTCGGCTTTAAGGGATACGGGGTCGCCTAGCTGGGTTGGGTTCTCCTGTGCTAGGTCTTTGAGTGACTTGCGTCCATCGCCTGACTTGTTCGGACGATCTTTTTCGGTGGGCTCGGTGCTGGATGTCTCCGCCTTTAGAGAGACTGGGTCGCCGAGTTGACTGGGGTTGTCTTTGGCTGTGTCCTTTAGTGATTTCTGAGCACGCGCGAGGTGTCAGTCTTGTGCTATCTGAAGGTTGGCGATTGTTTGACTTACGTAGCCCATGGTTGATGCTGGGAGATGATTTGTATCGTCTGTTTGGAGATATAAATGATGTCTGGATATGGATTGGCAAAGGACAGAACTAGGTAACAAAGGGAACTGCTAAGGCTAAGATCAGATGCCTCTCGAGAGAGAGTCAATGATGACGATGGATGCTCTTTTCCCCGCGTCTCCCCGTGTTTTCACATGTTCTCGGCAACGGCTCGGCGTTTGAACCATATTTTTGTGCAAGCATTTTGTGTATACATACATCGCTCAAATCTGAACAAGTTGATATCGACCTTGGTCATCTCTTTCCAATCTTGCTTCCATCTTCTTGGAGGCCGCTTCCATTGTTTTCAGCGACCGAGGTCTGTCTTCTCGGACGGACGGCGTTGTCCATGAGTGTTTGGAGGAGCAGAAGAGAAATGCCAACAGCGATGTCTTCCAGAGCACAGTGTCATATCTCCTACTCTGGACAATTGTCAAGAACAACAATACTCCAGCTGCCAGAACGAGTACAGCTGGCAAAATCAACCATGTCCAACGAACTTGAATGAAGGTGACTGACTGCCATGCTGTACCTATCGATTGCAGTCCATCCTGTGTTCGCAAAGCATTAGTCATGAAAGCCGCCAGATTGCTCGACATGGTCTCTGTATCTGTATAGTCCAACGATGAAGTAGCCAAAGTAAGTTGGGTGTAAAAGTCTGCACCCTGATATCCCGCTTTGAGTATCAACCTTGCAGCATACTTCAAAAAGTATTCTTTGCCTTGGCTGATGGTGAAGGTGTTGCTTAGGCCAGCAGGGTAATCGCCACTCGCCGTACACACGCTTTGTGTATCGTCCAGATTCAATGTCTCGTTTGTTTTCTCCCAGGTCCCTGTAAATTGCAGTGGGAATTGATGAGGTGTTCCGAGATCGAGATTTGTTCCTTGAGAAGAGGCATTTGCATATGTCCATACACACCAAGATAACTCACAAGTCGTCAGTTTCGCCGTCCAGTTCGTGCTCTCGGCAACTACCAAGGTCGAAAAGTTGTAAAAGCTGGGCGTGGCATCGTATACACCATCGACCGTGGTAGTGTTGATCAGCGGCATAGGTCCCCCTGGCTCAACACTTCCTCCCAACTCTCCAAACCCAGGGACCTCAAACAAACACTCCAAGTTCTTTGAATCCCCTTCACAGCTTCCTTGACTAGAGTCTATGAGGTCCTTGCAATCAGAGCAGATGCCCAGAGTGGCAGAGGCAGGCCAAGTGCACTCTGCAGCACTACACTCAAACCCTGGCTCTTGCTGTCCTCTGAAAATTGCAGCCAACAATAGCTTCTGCAACTCACTCATCATGGTATAATCCAAATACCACTGCTCTTGCGCTGCCAAGTGTTGGGTCACTGCAAAAGCTGCCTTTGCTTCCTCAACAACAACCCTTCTACCCTCAAACGCCAAAACCTGCTGTCCGAAAACCTCCATCAAGATCGCTGCTGCCACAATCACTCCTCCAATACCCGCTGCGAGAGAGATGTATCTTCCTCTGCATACAAGTCTCACAGCACCCAAAGGACCTTTAGACGCCTCGTCAAACACTTTAAAATCGTAAAGCGATCTTGCAGTCACCGAGTTTTGGAAATGCAGCCATTTGAGTTGACCAAGACAAGATGCTGTACTGTAGACAAGACAAGCTTTTGTCGCAATAACGAGGGCAGATATTGCTGCGTTGGGCGAGATGGGTAGGTGCCATGAAGCAAGCGGTTTATTGTTTAGGGAAAGCAGACCGATGGCTACAATGCACAGAGTTGCTGTTGCGAGAACAAGGCTGAGGAGTTCTGGCCACCAGTCATCGAGTGCTTGTCTCCAGTCGTGCTTTATGGGTGTTGATGAGTTGAGGCTCTCCGGGCTCGACTCTGAGGATCCTGATGGTTGGTCGTATTGTGACGATTCTCTGCTTGACTGGGAAGGGTAGCTTGTGTCGATGGATGACCAATGTTTCCAATCTCGATCGTGTTCATGGTTGATTTTGGTTAGAGGAACAGATTCCTGTGTTGTAAGTTGCAAGAGCGGTGAGATAGGAGGTGAGATTAACATGGTGTATCATCCGCTTATGACGCTCGATCTTTCGAGGACTTTTGGATGAATAGCCTTTGTGGTTCTCTAGTTTAGACGGCAGATGTCTGATGCTTGATCATATATGAATGCATCTTTTGCTCCTGTGGTCAGCATAATGTGGCAGTATGACAGCACATGTTCCAGTGGCCCGTTCCAAGCAAAAGATGTTACAGTGGTACAACGGACAGCAGAATCACACATCACCGCGCTTGAATCTGATGGCAACTTGGTGTAAGCGTTGAGGTTGGCTTGCGATGGCGGGCGCTTGGAAGCAAACTCATGCCAGCACCCGCTCGTACCCCTCTCCTGTTTCCGTGCACAGAAATCGGCAGTAAAGATTTGGAATTAGGATAACTCTCCTCACTCGAGCGCAGAGCTCGAGCTTCTTTTTTTGATTCCCCTTTTGTCCAACCTGACAGTCCCATGCGCCGAAGCTATAGGACTTGCGTCAAACGGTTTCCTCCTCCTCACAATTTGATATCCTCGATCCAGCTCTACCTCAACTGCGCACCTGACTTTTAGTGCATCCACGGCTGGCCAGACCATCTTTTCTCCCTTCAGAATCCAGTATTCTACACTCTGCCTTGTGGGGTTCTCGAGCAGTTTCAAGAAGTCGGTAAAGTTTACTTCGGGGACCAGAGTCAGAGAAGCACCGGGAATGTTCTCGTCCAGCAAGAAGCGGCGGATATGTACTGGCAGGTAGCCCAAAGAGTCTAATTGATGCAGTCGATGTTGGACTTCCATGACCATGACTTTCATCAGGCTAGTAGTGAGAGATGATCTGCCCTTGTAACCAGGTTTGGGACTGTGGAGATCGCTGCGAAGGAAAGGTGCAATGTAAGGGCGAGCTTGTGAGACAATAAAGTGGTTTACG
The DNA here is from genome assembly GCA_026538705.1 of Aureobasidium sp. GC_Fusr_1. Taxonomy (NCBI): domain Eukaryota; kingdom Fungi; phylum Ascomycota; class Dothideomycetes; order Dothideales; family Saccotheciaceae; genus Aureobasidium; species Aureobasidium sp. GC_Fusr_1. The sequence continues at coordinate 23,713 of JALPCE010000054.1, read as the reverse complement.
TTGAAAAGTTCGGCGATGCGGGTGAGGGGAGAGTCGCGCTCGGATGCGTAGCCCAGTGGTGTCGAGGGGCGTAGATTGGTTGGATGAGTGGATGCCCAAGGAACGATGTTGCCTGATTCGTCTTTGCATTTCATGGTTACCGAAGAGTAGAGGACATCAGATGCATTGGACGCTAGAGCTGCAGACCAGATGAGCTGGTGGTTGAGTTAGTGTGGTGCTTGCTTGTGCGGATCTCTGTGACAACATACCACATTTGGGGCTGTCAAATAATTAAGTAAACTTGGCATGCCGTTACCCATTGGAGCCACAGTGATGTTCAGCACACGCTTAGTTCGTTGGTAAGCTTCCATAAAGGTCAAGTCACCGACGTTGGCGCGAACACATTCTTCTAGCACTTGAGCGTCCAGGAGATAACCCTCAGTGACGAAGCGCTTGATACGTCTGAACCATGTCGAGAACCAACCGTGTTGTATCAAACCACTGTTGCCATTCTTGGCCATCTGGGCCGAACGTGAAGCAAAAGCAGTCAGATCGATACCCTCGCCACTCAAGAATTTGAGCAGTTCATCTTCATTGTGTACACCAACAAGAGCGGCCATAAGAGCACCGGTCGCCGTCCCAGATATGATGCGTGGCAGTAGACCTCGTAGATGTAAGGCCTTCACCACACCGATATGACATAGTCCAAAGATCGATCCTCCTTGGAGAACAAGTACACTGCGTCCAAACGCCTGTCGAGTATCATGGAGAAGATCGAGCTTGGCCTGATTCGTCAGACTGGTGTCATACATCGGCGACGTAGGGTAAGCCGTGACATATTCGACAGCGAGTGCGACCTGGGTAATATAGTCTTCTATCAGGAGCTTAGTGCCAGCATAAGCTCGATTGAAAAGACGAGGTGCTGTAATATTTCCTAGGTTGCGGACCAGTCCAGAACGCAGGAGATTCACTAGGCTCAGGATATCTTCATCTTCGCGAGCCTCTAGGATATACTGAAGCCTTGAGTGGATGAGGCGATAGTCATAGTGTTTAGAAGAGGGATTCTGTCGCCTGGATTGTCAATCGTAAGCTATTGTTCTCAACGGTCACGCGAGGAAAGCTCGAACCAGAGATCATTGCCATAGAGCTCGTCCAATGCGAAAGCTGCGGCTTCCCACTCTTCATAGTAACGAGCAGTGTTCAGACACTCCAGCTGTATGTCCTTTTGACTTTTACGAGTCCACCACGCCCATAACCGCTGTAGGAATTCAGTTGGGAACATGACAACGAACAGATTCAATGTACGAACCATGTGCCAAAAGAAGGCTACATCAAAGAAGAGTCTTATCAATGCCTTGAGGAAAGCTGCGACGCTGCTGCTCCTGCTTCGAGTTGCCATGAGCAGTCGTTGAATGCAGCATCTCTTCCCAACGTTAAGTTGTGTCGAGGGGAGGAGGCGGTTTGGTACCGCTGTCACATGAAAGCCATCGTTGGTGCACGGACGGCCACTCTCTCTGAACAGCTCCAGAGGTCTCTGACTGCGAGCTTCCTTCCAAACTACATCCTCGCAGGTTTGCTAGATGTTCGCATAGATACACAATCATCATGTCTTGGTTAACGAGACACGGCTCGATATTGTAAGTCACAGAATTACCACCGACGTCAGTGGATTCGAACCTGCCGTTTGTTTCATTCCTCTGGATTCGATTCAGAATCTCAAGGGCATCGAGGGTGTTGGTCGCGTCGAGAGAATCACCAGCACATTCCAGAGACACGTCCAGCTCCCAGCACGTAGGTATCAACACTTACGAATCTCCGCAATAATTCGCAAGCCCATTGGTCGATCTCGAAACACGTAACTCCTTCAAGACACGTCCCTTTCACATAACACCTTCTCTTGATGCATGTCAGACTCACTTAGAACCTCGACAATGAGGCTGGCACATTCTACGCCATTCAACCTCCTCTACAATTGTTTCCCTATTGAGCAGATCCTATAAGGATGCTCTCTCTTGTCTTTTGTTTTGATCTCTGTTTCCCATTGCAAACACTCCTCCTGCTTCAATGCTAGCAAAAATGTCCTCCTCATCAATATACAAAATCTTACTACTAGCACAACTCCCATTCCTGGTCGACTGTCACCTCAAGCTCAACAACCCAGTCCCATACTCCAAGAGCACACTCCAACTCGACCCTCTCAGAAACGTTGCGCCAGGATCAGAACAATCAGACTTTCCTTGTCAATCCAAACGGATCGGTGGTGCTGATCCATGGATCGTTGACCATGAGAACGAGTTAGTCGCTGGAGAACCTCAAACCATGACCTGGGACGGCTCGGCATCTCATGGTGGAGGTTCCTGTCAGATCAGTGTGACCTTGGACAGACAGCCTACCGCCGACAGCACGTTCAAAACAATCGGCAGCTTCATTGGAGGTTGTCCCATCGACGACGCTAATGGAGGCACACACCCTTTCAACTACACAATTCCGTCAGAAGTCCCCAATGGCAAAGCTACTCTAGCTTGGAGCTGGGTCTCTAAGCTGAGCGGTCAACCAGAGTTCTACATGAACTGTGCGCCAATCACTGTCTCTGGTGGCGCCGAAGATACTAAGGAGTTCGACCTACTCGAAGACATGTTCAGAGTCAATCTTCCAAGTTCAGAATGCGGCAGTCAGCTCAGCAGCAATCTTGAGATTCCCAATCCTGGCAGATATGTCACAACAATCGACACGCGAGCACTTGCTCCACCAACTGGAAGTGGTTGTGCAGCTTTGAGTCAAGCAACAGCCACTGAAAGCAACACCGCTGCAGCATCAAGCACAGAGAGCGCGGCAACTACCACTGCCCTCACGACCCTCACACCCGTACCCTCGGCAGCAAACACCACTACTACTGACGCCTCTGCTGCCGCAACTTCTGTTTCAGCTACATACATCCCTTCTTCCGCTCCAAGCATGCCCAGCACAATGCCAGGCCCGTACAGCAACAGCACATCATGCACCACAAATGGCGCCCTCGTCTGCAACGGACCCACCCAATTCGGCCTCTGCAACTTCGGTCAAGTAGTCTGGCAACCAGTAGCACCGGGCACAGCCTGTCAAGACGGCCAAATCGTGGCAGACAACAACGACTCCGACTCTCCCGCCTGCAGCCCTGATGGCTCGCTGGTCTGCAATGGCTCCAATACATTCGGCATTTGCAACTTTGGACATGTGGTATTCCAGCCTGTTGCGCCTGGTACCACATGCAGTGACGGACAAATCATGAGGAAGAGACATCTGAGTTTACACAGACGTAGAAGTACGGGTCACGGTCATCACGGAATACTGTGAGGACGGAAAGCATGAGCAAAAGGTGGGTCTCAGCGATTCGGGCATAAATAGGCGTTTTGGGCATGTACACTTCGGGTCTGGCGAATAAAGGGTTTGAGAGCAACAAATTTTTTCATCCTACAAAAAGTCCGTCTCGGCTTATGGAAAGTCATGTTTGCTTCGTCAACCATCTTTGATATCCGCTTGCACGCGATTAGATACCTGTTTCGCATCAACTTGTTAACTCACTGCCAACCAAATCACCCAGTGGACAACCTCTCCCACCTCCGACCATCGACCAAAAGTGAAGCAACCCACACCACAGCCTTAGTGTCCCATCAATCAGCACTATTTCCGTCGAACCGGTGGAACGGCGCAGTGATAGTAGCTCATGCCTCCCACACATGCGGCTGGGGTCCACTGGTTCGATTCTCCGGGCCGTTCTTCTTCAACATAAAATTCCCCTCCTTCTTTATGCCAGAGGTCCCAGTAATCCTCATCCGACATCCTCATCCGACAACAACAATGAATGAAACTAATAAGTTTCTCTTTCCCCTCCTAGCTTTTGGGCGGCTAGAGAGTGTTTCTGTGTTGTTTGGATTCGGGGTGTGTTTTTTCTTTTTCTTTTTCTTTTTTTTTTGTTTTGCTTGTGGTGTTTGGAATGCCATGGTATCGCAGTCTTGTTGCACACGCGCCATACATGGTGTACACGCTAATGTCAAGAATAACAGACATGTTTGATATGCGTGGAGGTTTTCGTCTTTGAATGTCCATGTCTTTCGATTCTTCTTTGACGAGAAGTCAGAGACAGCAGGAGGTGAGACAAACTCTCGATTCACAATTTCAAGAGACAGAAATGCCAGATCACCAGCGTGTTTTGGAACAGACAAGACGGAACGATGCCTGCTTTTTTCACGCTTGGATATCGACATATAAAATAGGACATGTCCTTTCTGGGTACTGGCTCCATCATCACAGTCAACCTGCAATGTCTCTCCTCACAGCCTTCTTTGCGGGCATCGTGCTCTCCCGAGCTACAAGGTCTCTCAACTACTACGGCTACCACAATGACATAGCCGTCTTCTTCAACAGGCGCTTGGACATGGTCAGCTGGGTTTTTCTGGGTCTCCTCTCCGGCAAGATATGCAAAGAATCAACTCCGAGACTGGCTTCCATCCTATTCTTCATGACTGTCGTTGGATGTGGAATCCTGCTTGATGGACTGGTCTATCCGTCTCAACAAATGCCGGTCTCCGAAGCGGGACACCGGGAAAACTACTTCAGGACCGCCAATGCTTCCGAGTGCCGCGAGATCATCAAGAGTGGAAGGGCTCCAGCAGCTTCGAAGAACAGTCTGTCAGCACTGGAAGCTCGTGCTCGTCCCAATCAGCGTTTGAAGTTGGGCTTTGGAATCAATAGCTGCTTCACTTCCTCTGACGAAAGATCCTGCAAGAGCTTCAGAACTTCCGTTGAGAAACTGTTGTACGTGCAAGAGAGCGAATGGGTCAACTTCGCCACTGCTGCTCGTGACACGGCAAGGGAAGCTCTTGATACAAAAGGAGATACGGCAAGCTTGTTCGGTGTGGTGCAACTCTTGACTCTCAAGACCATGATGAGAGTGCTCTGGCCTGACCGCGATCCGAAGCAAAGCACAAACGAGCAAATCGCCACGCTCGCTCACGAGGTGAATCTACAATGGCTTCGCTCCAAGAAACACTCCACGGGCAACAACCCAGCTTGGCTTTTTGACAAGCAAGAGTCGCTCAAGGATGCCGTGAAAGCCGTCTTCCCAGACTGGGATGAGACAGACAGCAAGGAGAATCCATGCAACTTGATTCTCCCAGGCTACGAGACCATGTGGCGTGTTGTTCTCCGCTGCTTCGTGGAAATCAAAAGCTCGTAACCATTTCCAAGCTCCTTGGTGGAAACAGGTCATGTGCGACTTCTTCAAAGAACCAACGAAGCAACAGCTCGAAAACCCTTTTGGTCAGATCGCCTTCAGAGTAGCTGCTGTTCATGTTGCAAAAGAGGCTCTTCGTCTATATCCGCCTACCAGACGCATCTACCGCGAGCATCGCAGCACTGACAACCAACAGACTCACGTCTCTGCTGATATTGAAGCTATGCAGCGGGACCCCACTATCTGGCAAGATCATCCAAGTATGTTCGTCCCTGAGCGTTGGATCGGTATTGAAGAGGGACACGATGAAGGCTTCATGCCTTTTGGCGCAAACCCTTTCAACTGTCCTGCTAAAAGATGGAAGAACGTGCCCATGCCATTCGGTGTGTCTATGATTGCGCTGCTTGTGGGTGCTTTGCTCGAGGCCACGGAGTACGATTGGGGGGTCCAGGGAGAGTTTCTTACCGAAAAGTACCCTCTCGACACTGATCGCAAGGCGTATAGCACAGCAGTCTTGCAGAGGAGAAGATTGTGTGGTTTATGGAGAGCGGAAGATGTCCTCATTGCTTCCGACGATGTTTAGGTGGACCGGAGGGTTGATGAGTTGAGGAAGGTTAGTAGGTTCATGCAGCCTCGGCATATACATTTATGAAGCTTCAAAATAGTCCTTCGTCAATTGTGATCGAAGTCGGGGCGCGAGCCTTTCAAAAGTGGATGTGACATCAGAAGTTTTTACTAGAATCCAATTGCTCCACATGAGCAGGGAATCCAGAGAAGGTGTCGCGGTGTGATTACAAAAAGCCTGCTGTCGGTCGTGTGTCTGGAGATACCCTGTCCTTCCATGGGGGGTTCGAGAGGGTTTCCTAGAAGCTCAGATCCATTTTGCGAATTGGCAATGTTCTGGAGGTGCAAGCCAGGGTGAAAGACAGAGCATAAGTCGATTTTCGAACGAGTCGATCAACCAAGTCCCTTCCAAGGATCCTCGATGAACGACGGCATGAAGACAACCATATCACCCCTCGCATTCTTGACACCTCGTCTGAGAGCAGCAAGCTCTTGAGCGTTTGGAAGCCCAGGAGTCCAGTTGTCTGCTTGCGCCTCCCCTGCTCGTGCCTGCTCTTCCTGTGGGTCCTCCGATCTCACTGTTGATGCTGCCTTGGCCGCACTTTCTGGTTCTTGAACCTGCTCTGTTGAATTGGCAATTGCCGGTCTGATGCCCAAGGGGATATCGTTCGCGCCCGTACTGGCTGGGAGCTGGTTGCCGCTGTCATCGATGAAGGCGTCGTCGGCGCGTGCAGCGTGCTTGCGACGCTTGCTGCCAAAACTCGTGAAGCCCATTGCTTCTGCGATGGCTGGGTCAATTTCTAGGTCGTCCATATCCATTGTGTCGTTGATTTCGGCGATGACGATGGTCGGAGAGAGCGTGAAGCGCGAAGAGATGGTTGGTTGAAGCTGTTTTGGCTTGAAGTTGGAGAAGGCGCGATCGCGAAGCTCTCTTTTTCACAACATCACCTTCTATTTCCCTACTGTTCACAATGCACAGAGCTCACTCATCATTGTCTTGGGCACCAAGAGCTGGACGACACGGGATAATCATTCCTTATTTCCTTGATCGTCAAGTCGAGATGCTTGGCCCGCGGATACAACTGACCTCGTGAGCCTCAATGACAACATCGCGTTAGAGGTATCCCGGTACCTGGGTAGTCCTATATCCGCATTGATTCTCGCTCGGTATCTCGTAGCAAAAACATAATCTAACAGAGAATATCTTTTTCCATTGACTTAGCATGATTGCCTCCTATCTTGCGACTGCATTCCTGCTGGCCACGGCATCTGCACAATCCTGTGGTCCTTCGCCCTCGGGTAAGGTCAAGCCTTCGATCGCCTCTGGATACAAATGGCAGGTAGTGGCAACTGGATTGGCTCGACCTCGTGGCATCGCCTTTGATGACCAGGGCAGACTGCTTGTCATCGAGTCTGGATCAGGTAGTCTGTCAGCGCATACTTTATCCGAGGATGGCGGGTGCGTGACTGTTAAATCGTCGACCAATGTGACGGTGAATATGGGTGTTAGTTCTGCTTTTCTAGACATGACAAGTTCCGATCCCAGCTGACTCTGAGAAGCTCAATCATGGTATCGCTTTCGACAACGAGAATCGCATGCTATACGCTTCTAATACCAACCAGACGTATGGGTGGCAATACGATTCCTCGGCCATCTCTGTATCAAACCAGCAGACATTGGTTAGCAACATGTCAGGGACCGATCATAGTACACGTACCCTTCTGCTTCCGCAGCATGCCCCAGGCATGATGGTCATCGGTTTCGGTAGCTTGAGCAACCTCGATCTCTCTGCTACAAATGTGGACTCTGGCACTGCATCGGTCAAGGCCTTCAACTTGACAAACCGTACCAGCACATACACCTACCAGGATGATGGTCTGCTACTCGGATGGGGCTTGCGTAACGAGGTCGGTCTTGCAGAGCATCCAGGAACTGGTGGTATCTGGGGTGTCGAGAACTCTGCAGACCAAATGACCAGAGATGGCGTCGACGTACACGCAACCAACCCTGGCGAAGAGCTCAACTTTCTAGGTTATGTCAATGGCACCGAGTCTGGTCAAGAAGGCTCGAACTTTGGCTACCCTTGGTGCTTTTCAGCCTGGAACCCTTCAATCCTGCCGAACAACGGAGGGATTGAGGTCGGCACTCAGTTTGCCATTGATGCAACGCCAGATCTGGACAACCAAAACAAGACGGACGCTTTCTGTGCGGACCAGACTCAAAGTCGACTGGTATTCACCTCACACATGGCGCCATTGGACATCAAGTTCAACGACACAGGCAGACAGGCATGGATCACTTTCCACGGCAGCTGGAACAGCCCCAACCCTGTCGGCTACAAGTTGTCGCTAGTCAATTTCACAGATGCTGGCGAGCCGGTCGATGAGCTTACAAGCAAGACAGCAGCTACGGACATCTTTGGAAATGCAAACAACTCGGCCTGTCCTAACGACTGTTTCCGTCCTGTTGCAATGGCGCTCGACAATCAAGGCAGAATTTTTATCTCGTCTGACGCATCGGGTGAGATCTATCTTGTTACGCGAATCGAGACTTCCAAGGGCTCTGGAGGCACTTCGACTGGTTCGGCCGGTTCCTCTTCATCGTCCTCGTCTAGTGCGCCCAGCTCGACAACTTCGAAAACCTCAGCTGGTGTTGGTGTCTTCTCGAGATATTCATCTTCTGTCTTGATGTCGTGTGTCCTCTCTGTGCTACCTTTTATTTACATGTAAAATAGCAAACAATTGAATTGAATTCGACTTGAATACTCATCATTTCATAACAATATTCATACACGGATATCACAAATACTCCTCAGAACTAAATCTACTGCATACCATCCAACTTCTCCTTGGCCTGCTGCTTGCCCTCCTCAGAAACATAATGCTCATTGTCCTCGGGGTTATTGATAGCACTGTCCACTCTTATCAGTTCTCATCCTCGACTTCGATAGCACAATAGAGCACTTACGCCATCAATCCACCAGCAACATTGCCAGGGTTCTGCTCAATGTCGCCTTCACCCTGCTTGCCGTAAAAGGCTTGCTCACCACCAAGTGACTCGAGCACTTGCTTGCTGTGCTGCTTTGAAGCCTCGGAAGTGTTCTTATGACTTGGGTGTTAGAAAAGGCCGAGTGTAAAAAAGGGGGAAAGAGGGAAGTTTTGCGAACGGGGTTGCACAGGTTAGCCTTGTGGCCAGTGGCCTGGTGAGAAATGTCTTCGGCGGTGTTTTGCATGATGGAGTTGGTATTCGAGTGCGGATTTAAACAATGTTTGGAGTGTATAAGGTAGATTGGATTTTGGATGAATGGAATGCACAATGTGCTAGAGAGGGTCTTTATATATATGGCTCTTCCATCAAAACACAGCAATGACTACGAAAACACAACTGAATCAATGACAACTCGATGATAGCATACACACAACAACATCATCGATGCTGTGAGAGAGAATCAGCGATCGGAAAAGTCAACAGAGGTAGACGCGACCCGCGATCGTGATTTCAATACATGTGCCGTTTTAGGAAGTCGCGATTCTGGGGGAGATCGACATTGATGACGACGAGCACCCTCTTGAGAACATCAAACTTAATGGAGAACAAGCTGAATAGTCAATGATTGATGGTCATTTCTATGACTGCCTCGGCTAATAAGTATGCTTGAGCAAGCTTCGGTAAGAAAGACGAACCCCTTCCGTGGTGATAACGAGAATGCGAACGCTCAGAGAATAACTCCATAGACCCGAACCCCCTTGTGCCGTGAACCATTTGTGATCAGAAACAGAAAAAATGCCAACCCACTTATTACTCCGGCAATGGCTGCAGAAAGCGCCAGGTTCCCCATGTGCTGCTGTCTTTGGATGCGGTTTCGTGAAAAAATATGGACAAAGACTACTCTTCAGAGAGCTCGTCGACGTTGAATTTCCAGTTGCCTGCGTGGAAGTAAGTAAAAATGTTTCAAAGCAACACAGGTTATGGCTTACCCTTCTTGAGATTCTCCGCCGTGTCGCCAAGCAGAATGATGCGACGCTTGTTGCAGTAAGTGGTCTTGTCCATCATCTCGACCTTGAGAGCAGCGAGCTGATCGGTTGGCTTCTCAAACATGCCACTCAGAGCCTCGACGGCCATCTCCAAGTCCTTCTGATTGTCTTCAAAGATCTCGGTCAAGTTGTTGCGTTCCAGGTAATAAGCAAAGGCATATGTCCACTTAAGAGTCTGTCGGCATTGCTGGAGAGCTTGTGACGCATAGTCGAGGAACTGGACCTCGATCCAAGACATGCCTGATGTTGATTGAAGCTGCATCATCTTCTTTTCCGTCTTCAGATAGATGTCCTTGTCAAGCTTGGCAGACTGCTCGTGGTTGGCGTAGCGGTTGTAGTAGTGGAGGTAGCGCTCAAGAGATGCGCGGCTCTTTGCTTGAGCGTCGCGCGCAGTGTGACCACTCTTTTCCTCGTAGCGGTTGCAATTGTACCAACTTGTGCCATGCTCCGACCACAGCCCCATGCACATCCAGCAGAATTCGTACTTACACTTTCGGCAAGTCATGTGGTTGCAACCGCCATTTTTCTCGATGGTCGAGTTGCATTTCGGGCACTCTTTGGTGTTTGCAGAGATCCAGTTGGCGGTTTCCGAATCATCTTCACATTTCTTCATCCACAGCTTGACAAGCACGCAAGGAGTAGGTTGATGGTCGTTGAGCTGACATCCGAAACAGAAGCTGTGACCACAATCGCAGTTGACAGTGGGAACGATCTTGTTAAGCTCCTTTTGCTTGACCGGACAATCGACAGCATAGACGCAGTTGGGAGCAGGACACCACCTAAGATTGTCCTTGTCGTCAACGTACGTCCGTGTGAGAAGCTCGTGGTACCTGTCTTTGAGGTCTTCTGTGACGAGAAGTTCCAGACTTTTTGAATCGACAATGTTGTTGCACTGCTCGCCGGGACAGCGGATACGTGCGGCCTCTCCTTCGTCCTTGATCTTCTGAGCTAGGTATTGGCGGTAGCAATCAACGCAGAAGCGGTGGTTGCACTTCATGGCAAACGTCTGCATACCAGGTGTATCGTCACAGCAGATCTCGCACATGAAACCATCGATGACTTCCAAGCGGGGCGGGCTAGCAATGTCTTGACCAAGGCCAGCTTTTTCCAAGACTTCCTCTTGCTTGTCCATGTACTGCTCAATCAGACGCTCCTTGTTCCATCGCATGTAGCGCATGAGGATGGCTGTCGCTTCGTGTGGTTGGCCTAGGATGTTGGACACCTCTTCTATTTGACGATCTTGCTGGTTCTGGATATCTTGTGGGCTGTAGACGGAGAAATCAACCTCGTATGCCTTCTTGCGTGGCTTGAGATCCTTGTCTTGCGAGCCAAAACCGATGTCGCCATCGTCGTCTAGCTCGATGTCGGAGTCTGTGAGATGGCACTGTCAATCTATGAGTTCAACATCACGCTACGGGAAACACATACCGGCACCAAAGTCGGCAACGCTACTGTTCTCATCGTCCATGTCGAATTCGGCATCGCTGTTCACCGAGGCGGCACTGTTAAAGTCGTCATCGGAATCCATAGCTTTGACGGAGCCCTTCAGAGTCTGAGGGGTAGCGGGCAGTTGGTCGGGCGAGGCGGGCTTATCTGCAGCGGCGTCGCAAACGGGCTGCTTGGCGGAGAGGGAGTCGGCTCTGTCGGAGGCGACGGGAGAGTTGGCGGGACGGTGGATCTTCGGTTTCTGCTTCGCGGCCGTGTCCGGCGACAGCAGCTTGCGTTTGCGGGTGATGGGAGGCGTGGTTGCGATATGTGGCGACGAGACGGTCGCCAGGGCCGTTTATGACGGAAGAGAGCGAGTTGCAGTGTGGAGAGGGGCACTGGGCAGCCGTGAGCGATTGGCGTGTGGGTGAAATTGACCGTGACGGCTGACAAAAGCAGGTGACGGGACAGAGTGATATCTGAGGCGCATGTAGAGTATTGTGCTTTCCAGAAGACACTCTGATGACTGATTCAAATCTGCGTCAAAGGCGTTCCAACTTCTGCGTCCTTCGACCGAGACCGAGTGGCTGCCAGACATTCGACTTTCTGAACCCGGCTTTAAGACATTCCACGTAATTGACGCCAAGAAGGAAACACCTCGACACTCTTTGTCTCGCTGTTGCCTGTTTTCGCTTTCACAAGGCATCCACGACTTTGTCGAATATACTCTAGGTATTGTGATTTCATGGGTATCGTGCCACGCTGATCTACTCGTCGTCGCTCTCTTCTTCGCTCTCCGTCTCCTCTTCTTCACTGCTCTCTTCCTCACTCTCCTCGGCAGCCTTGATAGCATCCACAAATTGGCCCATAGCAAGCTTGATCTGCTTCAATTCATCGCTGGCCTCATTCTTCTCGTCCGCCCACCACTGCATGACTCCCTCGAACTCTAGTGCATCGCCCATGTACAGCTCATTGCAGACGTGAAGCATAATCTTCTCGCCATCTGGGCGGTGGCAGACATCTGCCTGCACGAGCAGCAAGAAGTCCACTTGATCAACCTTGTCCTCGTAGGCCTCACCACGGTCGAACATGGTACGCTCAATCAGCATCTGCTGGGTCAGTATCGTCTTCTTGGCCGCTTGTGCTGGTGTGAGACCTTCTTCGATCAGACTAGCCATGCGCTTCATGAAGGCCGCCACAACTGCGCGACGCACCATATGCGGCGATGCATTGGCAGACATACGAAGTGCAGTCAGTTCGAGCTGGATGTTGGCAGCTTCATCGCCCTTTTGCAACGAGTCGTAAATACTGGCCGCTGCATCGTGGTGGAAGTCGACGGCCTCGCGACCAGCCCTACTGTCCTCTGAATCGACAGATCCAATTGAGCCGAAACTCTGCGACCTTGTGCTTTTCTCCGCCCTGTCTTCGTACTCCTCTCTGTAGTCATCCGAGTTAAGGGTTGAGATCGATTCGGCAGATTGATTCTGCATGTTGTAGATGCTTGCTGAGTGCAGGCTGTGGTGCTCCTGGTCGTCTTCGTCCTCGTCTTCCGAGGTTTCATATTCGAAGCCCTCTCCTTTCTGCCCAACAACCTCCTTGTCTGTCTCTCCGCGCACGATTTCGTCTCCTTCGTAACCCGACTCGCGCTTCACCTTTGTGATTCTCGACTTGATCGTCGTGCCGTCAGAGATGTAGACACCGTACGACAGCAAGGCACCAGGCATGATGTTGCACTTCTTGCCAACCGAAGCCTCGTCTGCAACAATGGCGTCCTTGACTACTGTGCCATCGCCAATCGAAGCGTCGTCCCAGATGTATGCGCCGCTGATCTTGACGTTCCTGCCGATGATGCACCTCCTGCCGATAACACTGTTGGAAATCTCGCTTCCGTCTCCAATTGCTGTTGCCCGACCAATAACAGTCCTTGGGCCAATATGACATGACCTTGCCAAGACGACTCCTTCTTCCCGGTAAACATTGCCTTTGGTAAGTCTGTAAGTCTGATCGCGCACCAGGTTGCTGTCGGGGCAAATAGGGTATGCCCATCTGCTCAAAATATCCTTTGTGACGGCATCGTAGGCTCTCAGGTTCTTAACTCTGGCCGCATAGTGCTCGTCGACGATGTGGGTATGAATAGTCTTGCCGTTCAGTTCATAATCCTTTAGCACGCTATGGAGGAATCCTTTTCTCGGTGCCTCGTAGTCGAAGTTATCACTCCAGAGCGCAAGTACATCCGGTGTGCAAATGTCAATACCACAATCAATCAAATCCTCCCTGATCTCGAGTTCGTCATGCTCTTTCAGAATATCCGGATCCAGGGTAACCAGATGTGAGGGCTGGTTGGGTCGCATTTGCTCGTAGTGTAGACAGCGGTTCTTGGTAGGGTCGAGTACGAAAACGGGCGAAACACGCTGCATCTTAGTGCGGTGAGCCGTGCCAGCTTCGCGAAGGACCATTGTCATGATTGCGTTCTTGTCCTTGGTGCGACGTTGACGGTGGGCGGCAATGGCGGCTTCGATAGGCAAGTTACTGACTACATCGCCATAGACAATCAGGAAGTCGCCAGTAAGGACAGCGCGCGCGTCGAGATCGCGCATAGCGTCACCGATCGAGTTGGACGAGGAGCGAACTATCTCGACATTGTTGAAGGGAGAAACCTTGGAGGTCCATTTCGACTGCTGGATGTACTCCTCGACCTGGTCGGTATGGGCGCCACAATAGACAAAGACTTCGTCAACTCCAGCATTTGCAAGAAACTCGAAGGTGTATTCGATCAACGGGGTGTTGGCCAGAGGAAGCAGACACTGCGGCTCTTAGACTATGCTCATATCATTCTTGAGGTCGTGTACGTACGCGAGGGCGTTCAAGTGTGAAAGGGCTGAAGCGAGTCTCGAATGAGTCTGCGAGAATCTGTGCTCGTTAGTAGCTGTGTGACATGGATGGTGCAAGACCGCATACCACAGCCTGGAGCGGCTCTTCAACCTCGTCCTCGACACGGCCTTTGTCGGTCTGTGCAGCCTTCTTTTTGGGTGCCATAGTGATCTTGTCGCGATAGAGGATAAAGTTAAGAGTTGAGTCAAGAATTTGGTAGATTCGACCCAATCCATGCGGGATGACACACACGATGCCAACGTGATACTCGGCCGTTCGCAACAGTTCTATCAACACGCGCTGGGAGAGGCACAATTGAGGCCGCATAAAATTCCTCAGCCCTTCATTACATTTATCCCTTTGATCCACTCAAGCTACCTACACCTCCGTACGTCGCATGTTTACCCTCACTTCTTCTCCTTCCCTCCACTATGGAAGGCAGCTCAGTTGCAAGAGACCAGACCTTCAGTCTGCAGAAGCAAACGCGAGCTCCTTCCTTCCAATTGCTAACTGAATGATCATCTCACTTGTGATTCTTCCTGTCCCCTTCGTCTTCACTGCATCAATTGTTTCCACATTGTTTCTCAGATCGATTCCCATTTCTTACATGTACGCGCCCTTGTGTCTCAAACATGCCACCGCCGGCATATCCTACACCAGAGCCGACAGACTCGCCCAGTTCTCGCGACGAGTCCCGCAAGCGAACGTTTGAAGACGATGCTGTCACCGCTGCACCTCTCCAATCAAAGCCAAAGAAGCAGAAGGTGTATGTCCAGTGTGGGGACCTATGCTATCCAGTTTCTTACTACACTCGGCACCAACCTCGTCCTTTAGCCGGTTCAGAGCGCGATGCTATCAACGCCCTGGGCATTGTCTGGAACTCAAAGGATCGCTCCTCGCATGAGTATAATATATGGATGCTGGACAACTTCAGCATATACCGCCAAAGCACCGACCACCGACATGCCCACGAGCTTTGTCCTTTACACCATCTCAAGACCGAGAGCGGCGTGAACGAACTCCTGTTTGACGGAACTCTCAGCATCGATGGTGAAGAAGAGCGACATGTCCAAGGAATTCCATTCGACTGTCTGGCCATGGAGGGCTACGGAGATGCAAGTGACACTGTTTCCGCCTGCATACAAACAACCCTAGGTCGGAAGGCCAAGGTTTGGTATCAGTTGCGATCTCCCTCAAAGGAGTATACTCGTTACCATGATCCTTTCCTTTGGGTCTCAAGATTTACCAGGTATGTGGTAGACTTTCTTGAGGAATCCGAGCAACCTGTCACCTTGAGTCTGTTTCGACGATCTTTCTATCCATACTTGATGCACAGGCATGGAACATCTTCCGCTACCAAGCACTGGTTGGAGCAACACAAATCACGCGACTTTGGTCAGGCGTTTTGTGCCTATTCCGGCTTCATCATCAAGGAATGCTACAGTCTGGACGATCAACTTCGTGACCAGCCCGTATTCGGAGAAACAGACACCAAGCAGCTGAAAGTCATTCCCACATACAAGAAAACAATTGTCACTCCGTTTGTCTTCGATCTCTTTCACAACATGCCTTTCGATACTCAGATGCGAGTCCTACCTGAGGTCAGCTTTGTGCAGCAAAAGCAGAAAACAAGAAGAACTGAGTTGGGCCTCACACCACTGAACTGTCGTCCAATCGCCACGCCAAAAGTTCAACCCTCCCAAAGAGCGGTTCGAAAAGGTGATGTTGTCAGTATTGCCGCGGACACGCAGACTCAGTGGAGACACTCGACTGGCGTTGCGTGGTACGCATACGTCCAAGATGTTCGGTCTTTGAGGTCAGGCGCGCAGAAAATCGATGTTCTATGGCTATACGAGCCGTCTGATACGACGTTAGGCCACGGGTACTATCCGTACAAGAATGAGCTGTTCATGAGTGACAACTGCGCTTGTGGAAAAGATTCCATTGACGCCGGACTTGTCCAATCGATCGTTCCAGTCAAGTGGTTTGTCACTGACCCAGAGGAGTTCCAAGATTGCTTCTTTGTGAGACAAAAGTTCAGAACGGAGCCAACACTTGGAGCATATGACTTTGTGCAACTCCAAAAATCAGACTTCAGTTGTGAATGCAGCAACACCGAGACAGAAATGGACAAAGTCAGGCGAGAGTTTGCACCTGGAGACACAGTGCTGGTTTATCGGCTCATTACTGGCAAGGAGTCGTTGGAGCCTGCCATCGTTCGTGGCTTCGAAGCCAATACCGTCACTCTACAAGCCTTCCTCCGCTGTCAGCGCGATCTAGGCGACAAGAAGGCAGCTCCTAACCTGCTAATGCTGACCAACGAGATGTTCAATCTTGATCCAGATTGTGTCACTCGTCATTGCAGAGTTACTACCTTCGCCAGTCTCGAGGATATCAAAACACCTTACGATCGTAATGGAGCAGGCGACCTCTGGTATGTGATCAGCCCTTCGCCTCCCGTGTGGAACTTCGTTGACCACGAGATCCCTGCGGAGAGCAAACTCAAGGGCATGGGGATCTTTTGTGGAAGCGGATCATTTGATAGAGGCCTTGAAGAAGGTGGAGGTATCGAGTTCAGATGGGGCGTTGACTGGGCTGAAAGGGCCCTTCACTCCTACAGAGCTAATGCAGAAGAGCCAGAGAAGCTGAATCTTTTCCTCGGTAGCGTCAACGACTATCTCGGCAAAGCCATACAGGGTACAAATGACAGTCGTATCGCCACTGTTGGCGACGTTGATCTCCTAGCAGCAGGGTCTCCGTGTCCAGGCTTCTCGGTCCTCCAGCGAGATCGAAACAGTGACCAATCGCTACGAAATTGCTCTCTTGTTGCTTCGGTGTGCTCTTATGTCGATTTCTACACCCCTACGTACCTCGTACTGGAAAATGTCATTGGAATGGCGAGGAATCCTGGGAATGCTAAAAACCTGAATGTTTTCTCGCAGGTCCTCTGTTGTCTTGTGAGCATGGGGTATCAAGTGCAGCAGTTGCTCATGGATCCCGGCCATTATGGATCCTGTCAGTCCCGACAACGCATTTTCATTGTCGCGACAGTACCAGGCCACCAGGCTCCAAGTCACCCACCTCAGACTCACACCTGCGAGGAACTAGAGACCTATGCAAGGGCAATCGGCTATGCTTCTAATGGGCTCCCCTTTGGAAAGCGTAAGTACGATGTCTGTCCGTTTGTTTCTTTGAATGCAAGGGAAGCGTTTAAGGATCTTCCAGACATCGGCGAGAGCCATGTGCAGACATGTATCGCAGCGCCAGACCATCGCACTTGCAGACATGAAGAATCACAGAAGCGAGCACTGATTCAGATGGTGCCTCGATGGCCATACGGACAAAGCTTTATCCAAGCTGTGGCCCAAGGCAAAATGTCGCAAAACTTGATAGCAAGTTACGCCTGGCAAAACAAGAACCGCGCTGGTCAGAACAGCAAATCTTGGGCACGCATCTACCCGGATCGTCTGGTTGGTTGTCTCACCACCGACATCAAACCCCACGACTCATTCCTTGGCCGTACTCTCCACTATGACCAGCATCGTACCATGAGTGTGATGGAAGCTCGTCGCGTCCAGGGCCTGCCAGATAGTGAAGTCATTTTAGGCACTCCGAGTCAGCAGTGGATGCAGATTGGTAATGGAGTAGACCGCAAAGTTGCCTTTGCTCTCGGATCGCAAATTGCCAATGCATGCCGCAGTACTGTGGCCATGGGAGGAGGAGACAGCACCAGTGAGGTGTTCCACACGCGCACATCAGCAGGGCTCTCCAACAATGTTCTCGTCTCTCAGGCCGTGGTCCAAGAGGTTCCAGTGGTCCCGAGTCAACAAAGAAGGTGGAAGGGTGCAATAGAGTATATCATCATAGACTGAGGGAAGGGTGGAAAAACAGAAAGTCAAACGTATTCGTGGAAGGGGATACAAGGACGATATCAAGAAGAGGTGGTTGCCATGAGCGACGACGTTGCTTTAAAAGAATTATAAGCGCATTTCAAAGATCGAGTACTATTTCAAATGCAAAGAAAGAATATCGACTTTATTACCAGTCTACATCATCATCATCATCATCATCATTATCAATCTACACAAGCAAGAAGTGACTGCCCTCCATATGTCCAAAATCTCTGCGCCAACCACAAGGCTGGAAAATCTTTCCAAACGGTGTGTGCCAAGTGTGTCTACTTGGACACAAAGGCACAGGTTCCCATGTCGAGCTTCTTGACAGGAGCCTCAGGTCTGATATCAAAATCAAAGATGTCAATAGGAAGACCCAGAGTCGTGCAGGCATTGGGAATCTGCAATGATATTAGCAAAGAGTCAAGGATTTCGAAGGGGCCAGGATAAGAATACTCACATCCACAATGCCAGCAATATGCCCCTGCACAGGCGCACAGCTCAACAACAAATAAATCTGATAATCACTATACCCATACCTCCTCAAATACTCGATACACCTCAAAGTGGTCTGTCGATACGCCACCGTGGTATCCAAAAAGTACTGTTTTCCCTGCTCGTCAACACTGAACCCTTCAAAGTAGATATGTCTTCCCGGTCCAAAGTTTGGCTCCACGGCGCCGGGGATGTAGATTGGAGATTTCATGTCCAAGTGCTTGATGCCATCCTTCATGACGGAAAACTTTATGGTTATCACGCCTGCCATTTCTATGGCGCCGCAAAAGGAGATTTCGCCATCGCCTTGGGAAAAGTGGAGGTCGCCTACGCTGAACTTGGCGCCGGAGACGTGGACGGGCAAGTAGACTTTTGAGCCGCGCGAGAGGTTTTTGATGTCGCAGTTGCCGCCGTGTTCGGGGCGGCCGGGGATGGTTCTCGCGCCTTCCTTGCCGACTTTTTCCTTTAGCGTGGCGTCGGCGGCGCCGGCGTGGACGTTTGTGGGTTCGGGTGGTTTGGCGACGTCGCGGGTCATGTGTGCGCATTCAGTGATCAGTTGGTTTTCGCGACGGTTCCATTCTGCGAGGATGGCGGCTGAAGGGGCACAGCCGAGGATTCCTGGGTGGATGAGGCCTGGGAAACGGACGTGAGGGATGTGGCGGGAAGAGCAGAAGATGCCTTCGAAATCCCAGATGGCTTTTGCTCTATCATGTCCATCAGTATCCCGAAGACACCAACTAGTGGACCAGAAAGTCAAAACTCACGCATCGGGATACAGTCCATCCAAGAAGCCACCTCCATTCTCCTTTGCAAAGATACCTGTAAATCCCCAAGGTTGGTCTTGCAAAGGCTGTACATCTTGAATTTCTACCACCAGTACATCTCCAGGTTCGGCATTTTCAATCTCAAAGGGTCCGCTGAGGTAGTGGATCTTGGTCAGGTCGACGTTTTTGATGTCGTCTGCGTCGTCGGTGTTTTTGATCTGGCCGCCGGTCCAGTCGACGCATTCAATCTTCACGACTTCACCGTCTGCGATTTTGCCGGCTGCGGGAACTGAGATGTCGAGTTAGTGGTGTGGATTGACATTGGAGAGGTCGGAGAAATGATACTGTCGGGGTGCCAGCGGTTCTGCGAGAGACGTCAGTCACACTTGGAAGAAGAGCATATGGCCTGCGATGACTTACGTGGAGTTGAGGCTGAGAAGCAGCGTCCTTCTCTAGATCGACTTTGGCAGCATATCTGATCTCTGATTTGCCCATCTTGATATAATTCAATTGAAGCAGAACAAATGTTTATCAGAAGCAATTGAAGATTGAGAGTGCAGAAAAGAGGGAGCTTCGGGGGCAAGCTACGGCATGTTATATCTAGGAGCGGGATCAGTCATGATGAGTAGTCAGCCCATGCCGGCCTCTTGGTGGATTGGCAAGAGATAAGCAATTAACTACCCACTATGTAACCATCTATCGTCACGATATGCCAATCAAGGTGTGGGGTAGCTTGCTCCATCGAGGGGTATCTAGCGCACGGACGGGCGGATCAATGCCGCTGGACATAACTCGGCATTAACTGATATCTGACTAGAACGAGGTGGTTTGTATTTTGGTTGTTCTGTGGTAGGTGTTGTTGAAACTAGTTGAGTGTTGCTCTTGAGCATCGCCCGTACACCAAGTAAAACTAGGTGAATTGGCGGCCCTTGATGGTTGTTGTGTCTGGCTTCTCACCCTCCTTACTCGATGTGATGTTCAGCGCGTCCAGCTTGTCCAGAGGAAGCTTCAAGAACTCATGCTTGTTGCGCCAGTGCGCTTGTGTCTCGGCAAAGTTGGTCCACTCTTCGGGTTGTGGTGGTGGATCAGTGACCTTGGTGATCAGGAAAGCAGTCGAAGCTTCAGCAATGCCGTAGATGAGTACGCCAAGAAGAGGAATCTTGAGGAAGACAAAGAAACCAACACCGAAGCCGAAAAGAACACCCTCGCGGTCATGGAACCAAATCTTTTTCTGCTGAGGGGTGAACCTGATACGTGAGAAGTAGGGCTCAAGCTGTTTCGTGTGTCAGAGTCGTAATTGTATCACAGAAACACATTTACGTACCAGTTCTCTCATCAAACTCCTAGAAGCAAAGTAGCTCTGAAGGAACTGAACCAGGTATCGCTTAGGCAAGAAGATGGAGCTGCCAAAGATGAGGATGGCAGGTTGCAGACCAACCTGCTTGTTGAACGTGTAGAAGGAGGCAGCGGGAAGGACGAAGCGACCGACGTATGGTAGCAACGAGAGCAGGTAGACGGCTAGGGAGATTCCAGCCTTGCGACCATATCGCATCAAGAACTTGATGGCGGCTTGCTTGGGAGCGTTTTGCGAAGGCTCCTTCCCAGCAGCGGGAGCGGGACCGTGATGTTTGTACTGGCGCATGTTGGGATAGTACATGGCACGTAGCGAGTGAGGATCTTCGCCCTTGTGCTTTTGAACATATGTCTCGTCGACCCATCTGAGGGATTCCATGAACCTGGGCACAATCAGTCTCTGATGTCTTGGTAGCTACGCGATATAAAGAACTCACATGTTGTCGAGCGAAGGACTAATGTATCTCATGAAATTCATGAGGAAGAAGGGCAGCTGCAGCACTGAATGCTCCAGGAACTCGACACCATCCATGATTTCTTCGTCCCATCCCGAGCTCTTTAGGTCCGTGAACAGTCCTAGGAAGGAGATGAGCACGCGGACTCCGACGGCCTGTCATTATATGTTAAAGAGATGATCCGTGTGGTGCGAAGGTGAAGATAGCGTACAGGAATGGCGACGAGGACACGAATGGCGATGCCGGCTGCTACGGCCAGAGCAGCCTGTCTGTAGTGTTCAGAGGTGAAGAGTTTCGGGTTCTGCAATGCTCGATAGGCTTGGTCGTGTCAGTCAAGCTGTACAGGCACACGACAGTATCTTGGACATGCTTACCACCGACGACGGTGAGCTGCGCACCACGAAGGATGGCATTGAGGTCAAAGTTCGACATTGCTGTCTGTTGTCCTCTGATTTGGTTGTAGCGACGACAGGACGGTGACCTTCAATTCAACATTTTGTTTGAACCCAGAAGCTCATCATCGACATGACTGCGTACGTCATGGTAGAACGGCGTTTGCAAAAGGCCGATGTCCCGACCGAACCATCCAGGGGTTCGCTGCGTGGTGGGCGGGCGGCCCTGACCGTTATTATCCTCGACGTTTCTATGGACATGATAAAGAATGCTACAAGTGTTTGTGTATTCGTACAGATGCTTATATCATGTCGGAAGAGAGAGGAGATAGATTCGTCTTGGAGTATACTATCCAGCATGACTCGGACGAGTTGTGATAAGATATCCTCTGACTCCTGTCAAATGTCTCCATCTGAAACAGCTAGAGAGCAGCCGTGTATACAAGTGATACAGCCCTTTACGTAGTAGTTCCTTGCATAAAATGACTCCTTAAATTGGAGGGAACCTTTTTTCTGGATGGCTCCATGCCCCGCACAAAAAGGCAAGGCAGTGTTGGAATGAAGGCGTCCGTCTTACTCGGAATCGCTGGCTAGATTTCTACCAACAATCCACAACCAACATCCTACCAACAACTTGTCGGGCCCGAGACTTGGGGATGCTATGTCTTCGCGGCCATCGTCCAGCACATCCAAGGATATGCCGTCGGCCTCGGCCCCGGGCACAGCTCTGCGACGATCTTTCACCCTCCCCTCGAGACTCGCCAACCCGAAGACAGTTCAACAACAGGCCGAGATTGGTTCCGCCGATGGCATCGAGACGCTGTTCGTCCACCCCTCGGCCAAGATTGTATCCTTCAGCACAGCATCATCTCCGAAATCGCGACCCAGCTCACGATCGAGCATTGCCAGCTACGATGGAGAAGGAGATGCGTCCACATCCCTGCTGTGGACCTCACCCACTGAGAGGACCATGGCTGCAGGTATGAGACGACACACGCCAGCCAAGCATCAACAGTGCAGCTGACAGCATCTTAGGACCACTGGAAATTTACCGCGTACCTGGATCTGTCGCCTTTCTACATTCTGGCAGCTTGCTACACGCTATCCTCCCACGTTCGCAATGTTGGTGTGTTGACGGTGTCTCAAAGTTCGCCATGCGCGTCTTGCCCAACACCTACTACCGTATCGAGTTACCCGGAACCACTCAGGAGGATTTGGAACATGTTGAGCAGCTCAAGAAAACACTAGCCAAAGTCTTGTACTACGAGAGAACAGCTTGTCCCTTTCAGAGAGGTTTCGGCGAGGACCTGCCAGAAATGCCCAGCAGAAACTCGCGAAGACTGTCGAGAGAGTTGATCGAGCCTGCGAAACGCTGGAGACTTGACAAGGTCTGGAGGCCAGAGGGTGCCGAACTCGAAGAGCCGCAGCTCTTGCACACCGACAGAAGCAAATCGAGATCTACGTCGAGATCAGACACCGAACGCTCAGAATTCGAGGACAGCGCAAAGTCAAAGGAAGAGAGTGGAAAAGAGCAGGACACAAGGCCGGCCAGCAGAGGAGACAAGGCACCACAACTATCTGGACCGTTCCCATCCAAAAAGCTGGCGGCCATGCGGTCGGTTACTGCCCCTCCGCAGTTGAGTCTCGAATCGTCACCTCCATCCAAGGTCAACAAGGTTCGTAAGATGGCTGGTATCTTTGACCAGACTGCTCGCGACACTGCACCACCTCTTGTACGCCCGCTTTCATCCGCTCTTGTTCCACGACTACCGTCCACACCCGAGTCACCTCTGTACTCTCCTGACTGCCATATTCATGAGGACATTACGAGTGATGAACAACCGAATTCGACCACCGTAATGGTAGAAGAAAACAAGGACCCTAGCCTCAGAGAACCTCTGATCGTCGTCGAGCAAATAGGTGATGAGACTGACCTCAGCACGGCCGAAGACTCAACTCACTCCATCTTCCCGAAGGAAGCTGATGCAACAACGCCCTTACCAGAAGAACCGCAAGAACAGGCAGTTGCAGGAGCTCCTAGTCCGACAGAAGAGGCAAAGGACGACAGCACACCAACCATCAGCCAGTTCCAACAACCAACACTACCAAACTCCACCGAAGAAACACCACCGACCCAGAACCCGATAACATCACCATCCATTTCCACAACCGAAGCCACATGCACAACCTTCACAGCCTCCTCCCCAGCTCTCTCCACAACCTCCCTCTCAACAGCAACATCCTGGTCCACTCTCCCCGTCCTCACCCCCTCAGA